>CM038147.1:99799291-100029291 GCA_021437245.1 Aegilops speltoides
TATAATGCTCAAGTGGAGACCACCGGATACTGCCGAGCTTTTCTCCTTCCCCGCTATTGATCGTGAGTTCGGCAGATCTCGCCGGATAGGGCCTCTGGTAAATGGAATCCTGTTGATTAAGAAAAAAAAGGGAAAAAAGATGACACACTTGGGAGCCCCTGGTCTGGTTGAGCCGCACTCTAGGCCTGTCGTGGTCGTGCCCCTCCTCCTATGCCCATGTTATCTCCAGAGCATAATGATGTACGCGAAGGACCATTCTTGCAATTTTGCAAGGGCTGGGGTAATGATCGCCACGCATGCTCGGCACGTGCTGTGGTCTTGTTGTAGGTTACCCGGCGCTTAGCAGTGTCCAGCCGCTTAGCGGCCGGACTCGAGAATTGCCTTAAGAGGCTGCTCAGACTTCAGCATGCGAGAGCCGCTGCATGTTCCTCCGCTCGAGGGAGCGTCAGTGTTTCCGCTGACCGTGATGACTCGAGGGCCTCGACATCTTGAGCTTGAGGTATGCGAAAGCGGCACGCGCTGAACTTTTAGAACACGGTCCGTCCGAAAGCAGAGCATGATAGCCGCCATGAACGGAACTATGTGGAAGATTAACTCTCGCCGAAGTTATCCGGGATCCAAGACCACTTGAAGTGTGACCGAGCCTGCATAGCTTGGCCTCTACACTGGTATGACGCTTTGAAGGTCGCTTTGTGGGTTTAATCCTTGAGGGTCGTTTATGCCCATCTTGCACACTATATCCTCGATAAAGCAGGTTCAGTTGCCGCCGCCGCCCATCAGACTCGTGAGGTCAAATCCATCGATTTATTGGGTCTAAAACCAATGTGGCGAATCCGTCGTGGCGGGTACTGGTGGGGTGGTCCCTTCGATCAAAAGTGATCGGGCAGGAGGACCATGGGTTGAACTTCGAGGTGACTGGCTCCATTGCGTGTACGTCCCTGAGTGCACGCTTATGTGGGTTGCGTATATCATGTTCACCGTCTGCACTTGTGGGGGGAAACCTTTCTGTCCTCTATTGTTTGGCGGCCGGGTCTCTTCCTCGTCATCGCTGTGCAGCCCCTTGTCATTGTTTTCGGCAATTAACTTGCCTGCCTACTTGAATACCCAACACTCCCTGTTGGTATGATTAGCTGGCTTTTTGGGGGTGCCGTGTATTTGGCAAGAACGGTCGAGTATTCTGTCCAAATTGGACGGACCCGGAGTAGTTCTTTTGAATGGCTTTTTCCACGACCGGTTTGGAGCCTCTGAATCCGGGCGTTGACTGTCAGATCTCGTGTTATCGCCGCTAACGCGGGCGCTTGTTTTTGTTACGACGCGACCTGCCATTGCGGTCCTTGGTGTCCGGACTGCCAGAATTTTTGCTGAGGTTGTTATTGCGGGCTAGCCAGCTGTCCACTCCCGAGCAGAAGCGGGTCATGAGTGATGTGAGGGCTGCCATGGAATTCGTCTTTTCCTGTCCTAGGTGCCGGGCAAGCCACTCGTCGCAGATGTTATGTTTGAAGGCTGCGAGGGCCTCCTCGATCCGGACAATGACGATTTGATTTTTCTTTATTAAGAACTGTGGTCCGTAATTGTCCGCCGATTCGTCTGCTGCTGAATTATGTGTCTTAGGTCATCGGCATCCGTGGTCGCATATATGTGCCCTGGAAGTTGTCAAGGAATGCGGCTTCCAGTCCTCCCAACACCCAATTGATTCTGCTGCAAGCTGTTAAGCAAATGCCGAGCTGGTCCTTGCTTGAGGGAGATATTTGATGGCGTGAAGATCATCGCCGCAGCCATGTGGATATGAAGGAGATAGTCTTAGATCCAAACCGCTGGGTCTGCACAGCCATCATAGGATTGAATATTCACGGGTTTGAACCCTTCGGGATTTGATGATCCATTACTTCATCCGTGAAGCATAGTGGGTGTGCGCGCCTATATTGGGCTATATCACGACGTAGCTCGAGCGAGCTTTGTTCATCGTGGTTCGGTCCAGCCGAGTTGTTGTATCCGCGCGAACGGTCGCCGTCACAAGATCGTGGTGCCCACGATCCGTAGATCGATCTGATTGTCTTGCCTTATCCTCCAATATGTCTTGCAAGTCCGGCGCATTCCCCCATGGATTCTTACTTTTCGAGCGGTGCCGGGGTACGGATCTAGTGGTGGGCCTAGAGGTTCTCTCGTCATGCCACGAGGTGGTTGGTCCGCCAGACAGTAATCGGTGATGCAGGTTTATATGCCTCCTCCTCTAATTGGGGAGCAGTTGCATTTGGGGTAGCTTTTGGAGGGGCGTTCGAGTTCATGCTCTTCGCCCCCAAGGACTTCAGTCCATCTGTCGGCTAGCAGATCTTGATCAGCTCTAAGGTGTTGCTGCTTTTTCTCTAGGCTGTTTGCCGTGGCCATAAGCCTGCGTTTGAAACGCTTTTGTTCGACGGGATCCTCACCACGACGAATTGCTGTTGTCGAGGCTTGCCTCGCTCCAGAGGGAGGCATGTAATTATCATCCTCACCTCTTCGCCCCGCCGCTCTCATGAGGGCTGGCTTCTCCGCCCTCCCGGCTGAATCTTGCCCGAGGGGGTTGTCTTCGCACTATCTGGGTGTTATTATCTCCGGTGCCGGAATCTCCATTCTTGCTGTGGCGCGCTTAGGCTGCTTCTGGAGGAGTCTTCCTTGTCGCTTCGCCATTCCCATCCTTTGGGATGTCCACCATGTATATGTCATATGACGAGGTGGTCTTCCAGCCTCTCGAGGCGCTGGTTCTGGTCGCCTCCTGCATCGCCGCCCATACCGCCGATGTCTTCGAGTCGTAGTCTAGCATGTCGGATAGATCGCCGATGCGGGCTACAAAGTGGGTGGTGGGTGGGTTTGAATTTCTTCGCCGCCCATTATCTCAACCGCCCCGACCGCAGTCCGCCAGGCTCTCCTGATAACGAGAGATATTTTAGCGAATTCAGGATGTCGCCGAAAGGTGAGTGTTTAAAGATGTCCGTGGTGGTGAACTCCATGATTGGTGCCCAATCGGATTCGATTGAAGGGGGCGCGGGAGGTTCGGAATTCGGCAAGGAGTCCGCACCTCGAGTCACGAGCCTCGCAAGGGACAAGGTCAGATTCGCCCATCGTCAGAGATGTTGCAGCCCCGAGGCGGTGTTCAGCCACCCGCCCTCGATCTCGCGCAGCCGCTCAATTGAGGATCGGAGCGACTCGTGCAGCCTCCGTGACACCGTCCGCAGCAGAGCTAAATCATGCCCATCGTGATAGTGCGCGCGCTTTGGCTGTGGCTCAATCCATCGAAGATCAAGTCTCCACGGAAGTCACCGTGACGCTCAGATTTCCAAATCGACCGATGGCCAGGGCGAGCTTAATCTGCTCCAGATGGCTGCTTAATTGCCCGCAGCAAAGCCGCCAATCGAAGATCTACTCGGGAGAAAAGTCTCACCCCGACCGCTATTGTTGTTGATCGAAGGAGCCATCCAGCCTTATCGGTGACGCATACGTAGGAACTCTCAATGAAAGCACCAATGTCGGTGTCAAACCGCGGATCTCGGTAGGGGGTCCTGAATCAAGCGCCTAGGCGGATGGTAACAGGAGACAAGGGACACGATGTTTTACCTGTGTTCGCCCTCTCGATGGAGGTAAAACCCTACTCCCGCTGATTGATATTGATGATATGGGTAGTACAAGAGTGGATCTACCACGAGATCAAGGAGGCTAAACCCTATAAGCTAGCCTATGGTATGATTGTTGTTATTGTTGTTGTGTCCTACGGACTAAAACCCTCCGGTTTATATAGACACCGGAGAGGGCTAGGGTTACACAGAGTCGGTTACAATGGTAAGAGATCTACATATCCGTATCGCCAAGCTTGCCTTCCACGCCAAGGAAAGTCCCATCCGGACACGGGACGAAGTCTTCAATCTTGTATCTTCATAGTCTTGGAGTCCGGCCGATGATGATAGTTCGGCTATCCGGACACCCCCTAGTCCAGGACTCCCTCAGCCCTCTTGCTGGGCTTTACTTGCCCACTGTCAATCAAAGTGGAAGGATAAGTGTCAAAGCATAAGTATGGATAAATTCAAATTAAGAAAGGTTATATTACCCGGGAGCCGTTTTGAAAGCCGGCATGTTCAATTGCATCGACTCATCAGAAGAAGGGGAGGTATCCTGATAGTTGGAGTCAGATGAATTGAGAGCTTGGCGAATCAAACCCATCAAGGGTAAAACAAAACATAAGTCGGAGATAACCTCAGTCCGACGCTTCCTGGTTACATCGGGTAAGCTGAAGGAAAGCTCTGCGTCCTGGTTGGCCCGAGTCTGTCGCCGGTTCTCAAGCTGCTGTTGCTTCAAAAGAAATTGAGGATCTTGGTAAGCGAGAGGGTGTGAAAACCTTACTTTCCGGGTCACCCTTCGGATTCTTTGTGTTGGCAAAGGCTCTGAGTCGGAGGAAACAATAGTTACCTCTTCGCCAGCTGCTTGACTATTCCCAGTATCCTCCTGAAAGGGTCAAATGTCAGTAAGATAACAACCAAGGGGTTAAAAAAAATCAGAAAAGATTACCTCTTCCTCATCTGATGAACAGTCGTCCAATTTAAGCATATCAGAGGCGCTGGGTTTCTTCTTTTTAGAGGTACCCATCCTGGCGAATTTTCTTTCGGTCTTCTTGGCCGCTTGGGCCAGTTTTGCAGCCTCATGGTCATACTTGACCTTCCAGATATTATCATCGGCCTGCGGAAACAGACAAAGAATTATAAGTACCAGAAGGTAACATATTAAAGAGTATTTGTGAAGACTAGTAACTTACTGCAGGAGCCGGATTCTTCTTGCAAAAGGGAAGCAAACTGAAAGTATTACTGGTTACAGTGCCTTCCTTCAATAGTGATTGGACTGTAGCATCTACCACATCGTCTGGTATGTCCTCAGGATTATGACGCATTGAGTCGTCCTTTTCGCCTATGTAAGTATACATTAAGCCGGAGCGGCGGCTTAATGGTAGTATTCGCCAGGTGACCCAGACCCGAACCAAGTCAATCAATGCCAGTTAACCCGTTGCCCAAGAGGGCCTTGATCTTTCTAATGGTGGGGTTAAGAGGCAGGCGCTCAACAGCAGTTAACTTGTCCAGCAGAGGATGGTTGGACTCAAGACGCAGGGCGCGAAAGCCGGGCAGAGCTTCTCGTTAGTCGGAGAGGTATCTTGGCGGTAGAACTATGTCTTGTTCCAGTCTTTGGGGTGACTCGGTAGCTCAGCGTAAGGAAAAAGGCAGTCTCTCCGCCACTGGATTGAGATACCGCCAAGCTCAAGACTAGGCCCGTTGGCGCGTTCATTCTGCCGGTTCAAGTAAAAAAGCTCTCTGAACAACAGCAGGCTTGGTTCCTCTCCTAAGTAAACCTCGCAGAAGACTTGGAAATTGCACAGATTGGAGACGGAATTGGGTCCAATGTCTTGAGGCCTCAGGTCAAAGAAATTCATAACTTCCCTGAAGAATTTTGAGCCGGGAGGGGCAAATCCCCGGGTCATATGGTCTGTGAAAACTACTACCTCCCCGTCTTTGGGTTGAGGTATCTCCTCCGACGGGTGAGGGGCACGATAGGACATGACCTCCTTTTTTGGCAGATGGCCAGACGTTACAAGCTCAACAAGTTTGCTTCTGGTTACTGTGGATGGGACCCAATTGCAAGTCACAGGGGGCTTGGTCGCCTTAGGAGCCATAACGACAAAGGGCTCACGATAAAGTAAAAAGTTCCGTTCAAATTTAACCCGGAGAAATACTCAAATTTATTTAAAATAGCGGTTTAAGCAAGGCCTAATGATATAAGGGTAATTAGCAAGAAAGTTTAAACCGCTATCAGGATCAACAGTCATTCAAGGATTTTTTAAACCGGACACCTAGACAGTGGTGATAAAGTAAGTTGTCCAGAATAAGCTTTCCGGGTGATAGAAACAAGTTTTCATGGACAACAGCCTGTATTATGGATCAAACTATTGTTCTAAAGGAGAAAATTTCTAGACCTAAAAACAGGGCAGAGAAGTTCATGCATTCAAAGGAGGTTTCCAAACAAGGGGAAGGAGATCTATTTCTATACAAGATCAATACAACCAACTACCGCAGCGTTTCTGCGCGGTTTTTACAATCTAAACAGGCTTTGGAAGTGCAAACTAGCAAGGATCCGCATCGGGCGGTGATGAATTCGATGAACTCCGCGGAGCTTCAAGATAGATCTAAGGAAGAGGAAAAGGGGACTCACGGATGAGGATGAACTGCGGAAGCTCGCCATCGATCTCTGGTCACAGTCAGGTCGATGCAGTGGCCTGAGTCGATGAAGACGAAGGGAGTCGATGGTAATGGCGGTGAACCTCGAGAGGCAGAGAGGAGAGGAAGAAGACGACTGGAAAGGTAAAAAGGAGAAGACCCAGGTCGTGGCTATTTATAGTAAGGAGATGACTGAGACGGTGCGGGAAACGAGGAGATAACAATTATTATCCAGCGGCCCTGACGCCTCGATTTTCGGAATAGTCAGTAAAGAAAAGATCCGTTGAAGGATTTCGGTGGAATAAAAAATGAGTTGAAGGAAGGATGACGTCAGGCACGAGTTAAGACGGAACCAGAAGACGACGTCATGGAGATTTAATTCTTTAAAAATATTTTTTAGACTGACATGAACAGGTTCAAATCAGTCTGAAGCCTAATGTTGGGGATATGACTATTTGTGTAAGCCGCCCAGGAGGGGCCGGGTTACGCAAAGAGTACTCATCAGAGGAAGCCCAAGGCCAAGCATGAAGATGGCTTTTCAATAAAGAGCTTAAGGCCCACGGGCGGCTTAAGCTCATTGTAGTAAACCGCCATGATGGCATGACTTGTAACGTAAGGTAGAGTTAACTGGTCACTGAGCCGGACTCTGTTTATAAGCCGGCCGAGACTTTGTAAGCCATAGGGCGTCAACCCGTGTATATAAGGGGACGACCCGCTGGCGGCTTAGGGCAAGAAACAACTCATCGAGAGCCGGGCATAGCGTATCTCGCTCCATGGTTATCGAAACATCAATACCAACCCAACTAGACGTAGGCCTTACCTTCACCGTAAGGGGCTGAACTAGTATAATCCCTCTCGTGTCCCTTGTCCCGATTTAACCCCTTCAAGCTTCCTAGTTGCGATGGCTCCACAACTAAGTCCTTTCACGAGGACATCTGACGTGACTATTCCACGACAGGTAGTAAAGGTAAATTCTCTCTATAGATATGATAAAGTTGAAATCCCCTCTACTAAATTTCATAGCCCATGCTTAGATGAATTCGATGACTTTATGGCTAGACAAGAAAGTTTTAATGCTTATATTGGTAGAGAGTTAAAGAATAATACTTTCGAGATAGGACGCATAAGCGATAATATGGCCAGAGTTAAAGGTGAACTCAAACTCGTTAGAAAATATGCTTCTATGGTTGCTACTCAAGCTGAGCAAGTACTCAAAGCTCAAAATGATTTGCTTGATGAATTAAATAATAAAAATGACTTTGCTGTTAGAGTGGCTACTAGAACTGGTAGAATGACTCAGGAACCTTTGTATTCTGAAGGCCACCCTAAGAGAATCGAGCAAGACTATGGTTAAACAATTTATAGGCACCTAGTTCTTCTAAAAAGAAGAAAAATGAAAAACGGTAGGGCTTTGCATGCTTCTAGTGAACCTACTGTAGACACACCTGAGAATCCCAATGATATTTCTATTTCTGATGCTGAAACACAATCAGGTGATGAACGTGAACCTAGTGATAATGTTAATGATAATGTTCATGTTGATGCTCAACCTAGCAAAAACAATGAAGTAGAGATTGAAGCTGCTGTTGATCTTTATAACCCACAATCAAAGAATCAACGTTATGACAAGAGAGATTTTGTTGCTAGGAAGCATGGTCGGGAAAGAGAACCATGGGTTCAGAAACGCATGCCCTTTCCTCCTAAACCATCCAAGACAAAGGATGATGAGGATTTTGAGTGCTTTGCTGAAATGATTAGACCTATCTTCTTACGTATACGCTTAACTGATATGCTTAAAGTAAATCCCTATGCTAAATATATGAAGGATATCATTACAAACAAAAGAAAGATACCGGAAGCTGAGATTTCCACCATGCTTGCTAATTACACTTTTAAAGGTGGAATACCAAAGAAACTTGGAGATCCGAGGGTACCAACTATACCATGTTCTATTAAAAGAAATTACGTTAGAACTACTTTATGTGATCTTGGAGCCGGTGTTAGTGTTATGCCTCTCTCTTTATATCGTAGACTTGAACTGGATAAGTTGACACCTACTGAAATATCTTTGCAAATGGCTGATAAATCAACTGCTATACCTGTCGGTATTTGTGAGGATGTGCCTGTTGTGGTTGCAAATGTCACTATCTTAACGGACTTTGTTATTCTTGATATTCCCGAGGATGATAGTATGTCGATTATCCTTGGTAGACATTTTTTGAATACTGCAGGGGCTGTTATTGATTGCAACAAAGGCAATGTCACTTTTCATGTTAATGGTAATGAGCATACGGTACACTTTCCGAGGAAACAATCTCAAGTTCATAGCATCAATTCTATTGGAAAAGTTCCAACTATCATTATTGGAGGTTTTGAATTTCCTCTCCCTACTATCAAGAAAAAGTATGATATTCTTATTGTTGGGGATTTTCATATCCCCATTGAGGTAACTTATTGTTATTCGAAATTTCTCCGGTTCCGTGTTATTCGGAATGAGTTTGTTAACAAGACTTGATCAACCTTGTTAGTGGATTCATTTTGATGATCATGAGATGGATGAAACTAGAAGGCACAACCTTCTGTACCCAATTTTTACTTTCTGTTATTTAGAATACATAAAGCAACAATAGTATTATCTGTCTGTTTTCTGATTTATCCGTGCAATAAAAAATAGCCCGAAAATACAAGTGCTCCAAATGCCCTGCAAATTTAGTATGATTTTTTATGGAATATTTGATGATTTTAGGCACTGAAATCACTGCAGGATGGGCAATGTAACGCCCCGGATCCGATGCGCCAGGTGTCTGCCTGTTATTCGTCGTTGTTGCCATGTCATTTGCTTGCGTGTTGCACTTTGCCATGTCATCATATGCATTTCATATCATGTCATCATGTGCATTTCATTTTGCATACGTGTTCGCCTCATGCATCCGAGCATTTTCCCGCTGTCCGCTTTTGCAATCCGCTCCTATGTCCCCCTGTCCCCTTTTGTCTCCTGTTGTGAGCGGGTGTTAAACTTTCTCGAATGGCTCGAGGTTTGACAAGCGGCCTTGGTATAGCACCGTAGACCGCCTGTCAAGTTTCGTGCCATTTGGAGGTCGTTGATACTCCAACGTTAACCGGTAACCGTGAAGGCCTCTTTGTTTGCAGCCCAACACCCTTCCAAAGTGGCCCAAAACCCATCTAACTCCCTCCATGCTCTTTGGCCGCTCGATCATGATCGCATGGCCGAAAAACCGCTTCCTCATTTGGACTCTCCTAGCTCCTCTACCTATAAATTAGCCCCTCCTCAAATCTCTGCAAACCCTAGTCCTTCCCTTCTTCACCACGGACATAACCACTCCGCATGCCGGACACGCCCGCCTCTGGCCCCAGCCAATCGCCGACCGCCACGTGGTCTCCGCCAGCCTCACGGCCGCCGCTCATGGAGCCTATCAAGGGCTCACAGAGGTCTTGCCGCCAGCCGCCGCCGCAGCCCGCAGGCGCCTGCCCATGCTTTCGCCTTCCCACCGCCATCGCCTCGCCGATCCGCTGACTCGCTGCCGGGCGTGTTCGCCACACCGCTGAGCTCGCCCGGCCGCCGCCACGGACGCCGGCCAGACCGCCTGACCACGGCCATGCTTCTCCGCCCCGCTTTTCCGCTGCCGCCGCTTTCCCCACTCGCTGGCCCCCGCCGGATCCAGCTTTCCCATCTCCGGCGACGACTCGTGACTTTACGGCGAACCTCAGAAACGCGAAAACCGAGGTCAATTTCCGTTATTCCACTAAGTCCCCGATTCGCAGATAATAATCATGCCATGTTCATTGCATTGTATCTCTGCATCTGTAGCTCTGTTTCGTGTGTGTAATATGTCAAATTGTTCGTCTCGACGAGTACTTCATTTCACTCCATTGCATCATTTTCATTTGAGCTCATCTTGATGCCCGAAATGCTGTTGGAAGAGTGCATGTTGATGTTTATCTGCTGAAACTGTTATAACTTGCTCATTTGTCATTTTTGCCATGATTGATGTGTGCATCCTATGAGGTTGATGTCTACATGTGTTTTGATCTATGCCATGCCATCTTTCCAGGGGTGTATGCCATGTATTTTTGTGATCAATGTGGTGACTAGCACAAGCATGCAAACTAGGCTTCGTGACATTGCTGGTTTTAGTCCCTGTTCTGCTGTTATTTTGATGCCATGTAAACTTGAAGCTACAGAGAGATCCATGCATATTTTGAGATACTTCAGTAAGGGTGTTTCGAACATATGGTTATTGTCTATCTATTCATGCCCTTGTTTGCAATTATGGGGTAGTCTAGCATGTCATTTGAGTGCTCTACTTTGGCTTCAAAATGTTTCCTGGCAGATTGTTTACATGTTATTCAATTTGGCCAAGGTTGCTATATTTGATCCTTGCATGCTATGGACTTGTTCTTGACTTGGTTTGTTTCATAAACATGTTGTTACTAATCATTCTATGCATAATCTGGAGATGCTCTATAAACATGTTTTGATCTACATGTCTTGCTCTATCCATTCGTGCCCTCGTTGCATTTATAGCTTGTCAGAGATTGTTCATATCTTGCTCCAAAGTTGCTTGATAATGTTGCTATCAGCTTGTTAACGTTAAGTTCACTAGTTCCCATGTGTTTTGCTAGTGTTTCATGCACCCTATGAACTTGTTTGCCATGCTTAGCTTCACTAGTAAGTTGCGCGGCAACGCACGCCTCACAAAGGGCGTGTTGGTGCGATTTACTTCAAAAGTGAAGTGTGCAAGGCTTGTTTACAAAGACATGTCGGGCGGCAACCCCGAGACCTTTGCAAGTTCGACGACGTGGACCTTGTGTTTTGTAGGTTGCAACCATTGCAGGCATGTGGAATGATTCTTTTCTTCATCGCGGAGAGTGCCTAATGACTTCTTTCCCGCAATGATGGAAAAGCGGCCTGCTCGATAGAGCGAGTCCCCAAATAGTGTGTGTTTGGTTGGCTTTTGTTGTGGCATTGCTATCAAGAGTGGGCTCAGCCCTGTATTTATTAAAGGTTCTAGAGGGCTTGGCCCTTTTGTTTTGGTTTTCATTTTTTTCATGATTAATCGACAATCTTCTCGCTTAACGCATGAAACGACAAAGCTTTTTTGCTTTGTGTTTGAATTTATTTTACTCAACTAAAATTCAAATAGATATAATATGTTTTTAAGTAAAGAAGGCATGGTAAACACAAAGGATAACACTCATGTCTGCTTTGAAAATGCACACAACATAGAATCAAATTTAAGAAGGCCGAGAACCTCAAATCACTTTGATCGCTTCATAGGTAGCTCAATTATACTGTTTTTAATTTGAATAGGTAATGTGTCTGCTACATGGTAGCAAAAAGTGAAATAACATTTGATCAAAACATTCTTTTGTTTGACAAACGGGTTCTATATCACTGAAACTGGCGTATGCCTTTTTTCTTACACTTGATGAGTCGCCCATCCATGCTTTTAGCGCCACATTCAATCCACCATGCATACATTGGCATCATGTCACCAATCCACGAAGACAACACGCATGCACTCACATTCTTTTGGCTAGAAGATGCTTTGTTCTCGATGCGCCTCCTTGCCATATCTATCTTCTAGTGAGCAAATCAAGGTCTTATTATTGAAGAAGCCACATGTGCTTAAAGCGGACCTGCACCAAGAGACAATGACGGTGATGATTAGGCTGGGAACTTGGGAAGACAACGACGACAATTGATGGGGTTGTTGATCAGAAGCTTCAGCCCACAAGGGCCGCTTCTTTTTCATAAAAGACGGACTAATAATAGCTGGAGCGAGGCAAAATAGGAGGACAACGGCCACCGGATCAACTCGGAGATATGATGATAGAGATGCATTGGCAAAGCGTAAACTACATGCAATTGAATTTATGCAAAAGCAACACCAAGCAGCAAGAGCATGTTATCAAGATTTCTTGTGCCGACACAAGTGTGACTAACATCGTAAGAAGGTTTGGATATTCTTGGGTTCAGATTTCAGAAACTTAAACGGTATATAATTCCATCACTACTTCATGATGCTCTAATCATTCTTTGACTGCACTCTATCTCATATAAAATGCAAGAACTACGACTCTCTTACTATTATTAAGTACATACCTTGATACTCCCTGGTTCTCAGCGGCCATTGTCCAATCTAATTGACCCCTCTCAAGAGAGCATTGACATGCTGGACATAAATGACCTTCGTATGTCACTATCGCTACACTGCATTATGCTCGACAGAAAATCTAAAATATAAGGATTATACCATTTTGTCTCGCTGAGATGGCTTCCCGGGGAAACATCTGCCATTTCTTTTTATTGCAACATTAGAGCCCCTCAATTTACCAAGATATACAGTTACAAGAGTTTCAGAACTGGGTTCTTGGAGCTCATCATTCTTGATAATCTGAAACATGAACATGTAGTTGGTGAAAGAACACCAATTCAGATAAAGATGTGCATGATCAAAAGTATAAGAGTCCCCGATTGTGGTGATCATTGACAAACAATCATGCTAATTGAAACACTTCGATCTCAACCAAACTGAAATGAATAATTAGAGGAAAATAAGGAGCAAATTTTGGCCCCGAATCCGCAAATAAAGAAACCAGATATAATATAAGAGTATAATCTAAGAGAAGAAATGAAGATGGAATCAGCAGTCAAATGAACCTTTGGGGATCAGAGGTCAAAAGTACATGACGTGCCGATCAGCAGTCAAACGATTTTTGATTTTTAAGTTAAATCTGTTAATCATGCCGATCATTTATAGGTGTAATGGCTTTGCCCACAGGCACATGGTAAACCGATCATGTACTAGGTAAAAGTATGTATTCACATAACTTGGGCATCGTTCATGTAGCACAACGCTGTACTGAACATGATCAGCATCGCTTTTGGCCTTTTGCAAAGATTAACGTGTGCACGAACATGAACAAGCTGGCATGTGCCTTGCACAATTCATCCGACCGTCATCACAAACAGAGTGCATCTAGCCTGTCTCGCACTTACCTTGCACTCGCCTGCAAACTTACATACCCGTCACCAACGCATGCGATATTAATTAGAAACATAACTCGATGCTCCAGCTCCATGACTGTAGCACGACCTG
Organism: Aegilops speltoides; assembly: GCA_021437245.1. Lineage (NCBI taxonomy): Eukaryota > Viridiplantae > Streptophyta > Magnoliopsida > Poales > Poaceae > Aegilops > Aegilops speltoides. Next base: position 99,812,643 of record CM038147.1, read on the forward strand.
ATTTTGACCATTATGTAAGGAAGGACCAGGGACAATTCTAGTACACAAATCAAAAGTCCCCATTTTCTTCTTTTCAAAGAGAGGTAACACAAATCAATCTTCAATCTAGGAGAACAATCCCCAAATCAGCGACAAAATCGACGACCCAATCAGAGGATCACAAGAACAAAGAATGAAATAACCAAACTAAGAATACATGTAATCCTGTTGTAGAAAGTACTGCATGTAAACATTACCATGCCAGCGCCTAAGCCGCCTATGCTGGTAAATTTTGGATAGAGAATACGATATTGGTTTGTGCTTGGTCTCTCGAGTATAGATGACTGCTTTTAGTGTTGAAATTTAGATCTTGGTTATCGTTTACGCTTTGCTGCCAATTTCTTCTGTGTTCACACCTTGCGCTTTTTTAGAGATTTGATCTCGATAAGTGAGGGCCTCGGGACACTAATGAAACAATAATAGTACCTAATATCCGTGGATTGTCTTGTGCAGGAATAATGAATATGATTAACCCATTTCTAGAATCTGCAGCCTCACTAAAACTCTGAATCACATTACATGTGCATCAAGTTTCAGTGGAAACATGATGAGGTAAATAGAGAAACTTGTATGTGGGTGTTGATTGCTGGTCATATTAAGGATAACTTTCATGAATATTTGATGGCAGTTACACATACAACATTATTGTTCTATCATAGCCTAAATTGGATTGATTTCTGATGTTAGAACTACCTTTAATAACAACCCACACCTTCGCCACGGAAAACATATACTATATTTGTTACCTCCAATCGTCCTCGATCCGACTCTCGTGATTTTGTTATTGTTTATGAATTGTCAACAATTCCTATTGTACAGTGAGTCATGCATGAACAAAATCCCATGTGCGTAACCCTAATGTATAGGATTGAGAACCGTAAGGCATGAACAAAATCCTCTGCATAGTTCAGCAATAGGAAATCCTCGAACAAAATCCTCCGCCTTTGGTTGAAGTGCAAAAGAAACTCAGTTTGGTATGTTGCAGATTGGTATGTCACACACTATGGCAATACTTTTACTCAGCCGTTAGTTATCAAATCTTACTTGAAAGAACACCTAAATTTATACTCCTTCATCTTCTTCATGCAAGGCATATTTTGATTGCTCAAATCCAAGTAATCGACTAATAGTACAAGGGGTTCATTGAACACAGCGGTGAACATTTTCATGCCCCGTGATCCGACATTTCTATCTCTGCATGCTTTTACTGTGATTCAAATAGGACCTCGGAGGAATTAGGCATTACCAAAAAAGTCGAGAATTGCCATAATTTACAACAGGCTTTTGGTTTCAAACTCTATTGCATTAAGTGGATTCCAAAAAGAAACAAAGAAGAGTTTACTAACTTTGAGTTGTAGATGAAGAGTGCACTAAAGTGTAGTTGTCGTGATTGCCACCAGTAACGATTATCAAATCAACTCGATCTCCAATTTCATAAGTTAGTTCGGCGAGGCATCGATCCACCCAAATTTAATGTGGTTAAAAGCCTGAAAACAAAAAATATTTTAGAGTCGTGAAACAAGTGAGTCTTCTAACCATACAAGTAAATCTTAAATTATGCTACACACTTGGTTTTGACACCATAAACAAAGTTTCGCATAGCTACATGGAATATACAATTGTTACAAATAATATCAAGATTAGCTTACTTATAATTACTATCGTAGCCTTGACAACCCATAGCTCATAGATGAATCCATTGGTGGCACTCTACTACCATTGATGAATCCATTAGAGTGTGCTCATGAATCAGCACATCTTGCCATGATCGCCCACTCTCGCTAACATAGATTCCAATGCTTGTAGTAGGTTGAGTTCTTCCTAGAGGCATCTTGCAAAAGAAAATTACTTATGACGGAGGCGGAGGGCGGCGTGGCGGAGGCCAAGCTGCGGCTCCAGAGGTGGCGGCGGGCGCGGGGTGGCTCAAGGCTGGGAGGCAGCGACCACTGGGGTGGCTCCTCGCTGGCTGGGAGGCGGCGACACGCGGGCGGCGGAGGGCGCGACGGGCGGTTTCAAGGGTGGGGAGGCGGCGACACGAGGCGCCATGCCTCCCGCGATCGGGAGGCGGCGACACGAGGCACCGCGGGAGGCGGAGAAGGGCGCGACGGGCGGCTCTCATGAGTGGGGAGGCGGCGACCATGGCGGCTCCGTGGGTTCGGCAGCTGTGAGGCGACAAGTGAAGGGCGCGATTTCCCGTGGCTCGGCGCGAGCTCAGGATGGATGGGCGCGGTTGGGGAGGCAAACGCGCGGGAGGAGGAGGAGGAGGTCGTGGAGGAGAAGGAGGAGGTCGTGGCGAGCTAACGGTTCTTTTTTTTTATCAAAGATTAGCGATCGATCTATTGTGGCTTATTATGGGTTGGTAGCGTTAAACACGGAAGGATTAAGAACCGTTAGATCTTGATGATGGATGGGTGTGATTGCTTGATCTGCCCTCTCTTTCTTTTTATAGTAGTAGTAGATAAACATGTCTTCATCTGTTGGTTGCCTTGCCATGCCATGTATTGCTCTGTGGTGAGTGGTTCAAGCTCACCGGCATGCCTACTTATTGTTGTTCCTGCCATGTATGAATCTGTAATATAACTTGCCATGTTTACATGGGTGCCATCATATTTTTTGTGCCTTTTTGGCTCATGGTCAGTAAGGGACTTTTGATCTATGCAATTAGTAGATTCATGTCATGCCTTTGTTTGCCATGATATGTTCCTGTAACATGTTGTTTGCTTGCTCTAAACATTGCAACCTGATGTTATTTTCTGCTAAGTCTGAAACTGTTATTATTTGCTATCTTACCATGTCATTTTGAGCATGTTCTAGCCTTTTATGGAGATAGCTCAGTGTTCATGTTTTGTTGTGCTTTACCTGTACTTCATGCCCATTCCTTTTTATTATGTTAGTGCTATAGCATATTGTTTTGATGCTTGCAATATGCGTAGTTGCTGTTATGGACAGATTGTTGTTATATCATGTTTGGAGTGTATGTGTTGCACCGCTGTTCGCTTTTGAGTGTGCTCTATATGAAACTTGCTTGTTTATGCATGTAGTTCCATATTATCATGTTGCATGCTTGTTTTGAGGTGTTTGCTTGATGTTTGTATGCATTTTGCATCGATGCCATGTTTAACTTGTTTTGCTCATATCTTCTAGGTCAGAGTCTCAATCTAATGAACTTTATATGTAACTTGACTAGAATTTCATGTAGATCATTGTGGTGCATCTTAAATTGCTGTTTAACAACTTGAACATAAGGTTTATTCAGATCTGGACTAATTTCGAAATTTACATATGAGGACTTATCGGAATTGTTATATGTTGTTTCCGGCCTCATTTAAACTTGCCTTGATGTGTTGTTCTTGTTTGCATCATCTCTTGCCATGAGTAGCTTCATGTAGACTTTGTCATGCATCATGCTTGTTGTGCATCATGCCTTGTCTATGTGTGGTGTGTTTACCATGTTGTGTGCTTCTTCTTGATAGTTCCTGCTTGCTATGCTCGTGAGGATGCGCTCGCTCACGTGTGGTTCGCCTTCGTGGCTTCATCTTCTTCATGGACTCGTTCTTCTTCCTTTCGGGATTTCAGCAAGATGACCGCTACCCTCGATCTCACTACTATCATTGCTATGCTAGTTGCTTCGTTCTATCGCTTTGTTATGCTGCCTATCATTTGCTCTTCAAGCCTCCCAAATTGCCATGAACCTCTAACCTTGACACCCTTCCTAGCAAACCATTGTTTGGCTATGTTATCGCTTTTCTCAGCCCCTCTTATAGCGCTAGTTAGTTGCGTGAAGTTGAAGATTTCTCCATGGTGGACAGGGTTTTGCTGGGATATCACAATATCTCTTATATTATTAATGCATCTATATACTTGGTAAAGGATGGAAGGCTCGGCCTTATGCCTGTTGTTTTGTTCCACTCTTGCCGCCTCTAGTTTCCGCCATACCGTGTTATGTTCCCGATTTTATGCTCCTAACGCTCGGGTGATTTATGGGACCCCCGACAGTTCGCTTTGAATAAAACTTGTCCGTAAAGGCCCAACCTTGGTTTTACCATTTGCCTCACCACCACCTATACTTTTCCCTTGGGAGTCGCTTCTCGAGGGTCATCTTTATTTTAGCCCCCAGGCTAATGCTTGTCTAAGTGTTGGTCCAACCCGAAGCGATGTCCGGCTACCTGGCAACTGTGGTCTATGCCAACCCGACGTCTGCTCATCCGGTGTGCCCCGAGAACGAGATATGTGCAGCTCCTATCGGGATTTGTCGGACAGCGGAGGCTTTGCTGGTCTTGTTTTACCATTGTCGAAATGTCTTGTAAACCGATTCCGAGACCGATCGGTCTTCCCGAGAAGGTCTATTCTTCGCTGATCGCGAGAGCTTGTCATGGGCTTGTTGGGACACCCCTGCAGGTATAAACTTTCGAGAGCCGTGCCCGCGGTTATGTGGCAGATGGGAATTTGTTAATGTCCGGTTGTAGATAACTTGACAACAGATCCGAATTAAAACGCATCAACCGCGTGTGTAGCCGTGATGGTCTCTTCTCGGCGGAGTCCGGGAAGTGAACACTGTTTCTGTGTTATGATTGACGTAAGTAGGAGTTTAGGATCACCTCTTGATCATTGCTAACTTCACGACCATTCCTTTGTTTCTCTTCTCGCTCTCATTTGCGTATGTTAGCCACCATATATGCTTAGTCGCTGCTGCAACCTCACCACTTTACCCCTTCCTTTCCCATTAAGCTTTGCTAGTCTTGATACCCATGGTAATGGGATTGCTGAGTCCTCGTGGCTCACAGATTACTTCAACAATAGTTGCAGGTACAGGTTTTATCCGATGATCTTGACGCGAGAGCGATGCTTGCTTGTTTTTGGAGTTTCTTCTTCTGCTTCTTCGATCAGGGGATAGGTTCCAGGTCGGCAGCCTGGGCTAGCAGGGTGGATATTGTTTGAGTTTCTGTTTATGATTCATCCGTAGTCGGATGTGGGTCTTATGTATTATGTATTGTTGTATTCATGTGGCATTGTATGCCTTATGTATGTATCCCTATCTATTATGTAATGTTGATGTAATGATATCCACCTTGCAAAGTGTTTCAATATGCGGGTCTATCCTTAGTGGGACCTTCGAGTTCCTTTTGGATAGGGTCGCATATTGGGCGTGACAAGTTGGTATCAGAGCCTCGACCGACCCTAGGAGCCCCCCTTGATTGATCATGTAGTTTGGCCGTTGTTGAGTCTAGAAGAAAGCTGTTTTCGGAGTCTAGTTATATCGGAGAGTAGGAATTCTTTTTACTCCTCAGTCCCTTCGTCGCTCTGGTAAGGATCTGTACGTAGGTGTTTTGAACTACTCCTCTTCCCCTTCAAATTTTTCTTTAGGATCACGCAGTTGGTTTTCCGGTAGTTGTTCCTCAGCTCTTTTTATCCGGTGCATTTCGCCATGTTGACTCGAGCCTCTTCATTTTTGCCAAGTTCAATCCTCGCTTGTCTTCTTTACCACCTGCCCACCCCTTTTCTCCCGGAACCGAGTCCGTGAATCGACTATCCATCCTACTCGTGAAGTCTTTGCTTTCTATCCTCATTGTTTTCAACCGTGTTTTCTTCAAGATATTCGCCATTTTCTCCTTCCAAGTTGCTTTTGTTTTCCGCCTCCCACCCCTTTTCTTCTCGGAGTTTGAGTCTCTTTCGAGCATCAATTTTCATTCATACGGAGTCTCTTTAGTCTTCCCTCTATTATTTCTACCGGTGAATTCTCGTCTCGTTCGTCATTCTTCATCTCTTTTCTTCTCCGGTGGACTCAATTCAAGTTTTTCGGGTTGATCACATTCTTTTTCCTTGGCTCAAGTGTTTTTCCTTGCTTGTTCGCCTCTCACCACTTTACCCCTTCCTTTCCGATTAAGCTTTGCTAGTCTTGATACCCATGGTAATGGGATTGCTCAAGAGATTCATCTGTGTTCGAATTAATTCGGGGTTGTCACCTCATTCAAATATTTCAATCATTCCGGTGCATCATCTACCGGTTCAACAATCCTTTCCAACGGTGTTTTCTTTTAATGGGCCCTAACCCACAGGTCTTTTCCCAGGATCTTACCTAACTCTTCTAATTCCTCCGGAGTTATTCTCAATTCTTTTCAAGTGTGACGTAAGAATGAGTTTCATCACTCACATGCGTTCTCCAAGATCGCTTTCAAATTCTTTTCATTGTTGACTCAACCTCTTCGCTTTTCATTCTCCAAGTATCTCAGAATTTCGTGGCATTTCGTCGTCATTCTCAGCTTTGATGATCAAGAAGAGTTTTTCCTCTAAATTCTGCCCGCTCTTCTTGAAGGTTCGCGGTTCTAGCTTCATGTTATCCTCTCGAATTATTCCATTTGTCGCTTATTCTTTTCATCCATCCAAGCATTTCAGAGTTGATTTTTTTTCATTTCACCGAAGCCATTGTCGGTGTCAAACCGCGGATCTCGGTAGGGGGTCCCGAACTGTGCGCCTAGGCGGATAGTAACAGGAGACAAGGGACACAATGTTTTTACCCAGGTTTGGGCCCTCTCGATGGAGGTAAAACCCTACGTCCTGCTTGATTAATATTGATGATATGGGTAGTACAAGAGTAGATCTACCACGAGATCAAGGAGGCTAAACCCTATAAGCTAGCCTATGGTATAATTGTTGTAATGTATGTTGTCCCATTTGACTAAAGCCCTCCGGTTTATATAGACACCGGGAGGCTAGGGTTACACAGTAGTCGGTTACAATGGTAGGAGATCTACATATCCAGATTGCAAGCTTGCCTTCTACGCCAAGGAAAGTACCATCCGGACACGAGCCGAATCTTCAATCTTCTATCTTCGTAGTCTTGGAGTCCTCATGGATAATGATAGTCCGCTGTCCGGACACCCCTAGTCCAGACTCCTCAAGAGTCTCTCAACCAGCCTTCAATGACGATAAGTCCGCACCCATAATGTTCGGCATTACAAGGCGGGTTCCTCCCTTGAATAGTCCAGAGAAGATCATGAACACCTAGGATAGTGTCCGCTCGCAAAAATAATTTCCATGTTCCAATCAGAGAGAGAATAAAATATATACACTAGCTCAACTCGCTAACGATATGCGGCGTGCCATCACACCGCAACCAGGCCTTTGTTTGAATCGCTTTATACTATACCACCTCAGCACATTTAGCTTAAGCGGTTTCTTGGCACGCCTTGTCGGCAGAGATCGTGGTTCTATATCCCGGATTCTCATCAATACGCGGGGGTAACCTAACGGTTCCTGCCGCCACGCCTCTATCGGGGGGAATCCTAAACGGTCACGGAGACGCCCTTGGTATTTCTTCCCTTTATAAGAGGACCAAGGCTCGCCTTGTTCTTCGATCCCAAGATCGAATCTCTTCCCGCCCCCAGCCCCAACACCCAGAGCCTCAGATTCGAGCGCCGGATCCTCAATCATGTCCGCCCGCCTCCAGTGGTGGATGCCCTCCTCCACGGAGGAGGACATATTGAGTTGCGTGAGGCCAAGTACTTGGCCCACGAGGTTTCAGACAGGTTGCCTCGCCAAGGGCAGGCCGCCCGCCCCCGAGCCCGTGAATACGCTGCCTCGCTTCCCACCTCCGCTGGGTTTAGGCTTCCCGACGGATCCCGCCGTGAGAGGGCTCTGCTCTACTATGGGCTGGACTTTGACGACTTGGCTCCGGAGTTCATCCTCCACATCTCCGCATTCATTATCGCTCATGGGCCTTCCTCCGCCATTCCCCACTTTGGCCTATGGCGGAAGACCTTCAAGGTGGAGTCAAGATAATCGGGGCGCTGCGGAGTGCAGCGGGCGGCTATAAGCAAAAAGGCCGATGCCCCGCGGGTCTGAGGGTTCCTTCCAAGAGGAACTCGGACCGTGGCAGCAGGAGTGGTTCTACATCACCGCCCCGGCGGGCAGCAGTGAAGTCGCCACCTTCATTCCGCCGGACCTCCACGCCAGCTAATGTCGTGGGTCAACCAAGGGCTCAATTGGGGTCATTCAAGATGTGCCTCACCATGGGCCTGATTCGAGACCTCCAAGCGGGGAGATCGACCGATCAAAGTGATGCAAGTTATGCTAACCAGGCATCTTCGCCTCGCAAACGCCGCCCTTCCGCTCTATGGGAGTTCAACTCGAGAGACCTCGATTCTCCAACACTTTATGGGTGCGAAACCCGTGGAGATTTACAAGTTGTTCTTCGGACCGCAAGTGGCGTGTCCGGATTCAGCCGAGGACGCCGGCCTAAGCCGTGATCGCCCGGATACTCAGGTACACTACTAGGGAAAAGCCTATACACAGAATCTTAGCAGCAGCGCGGTTCAAAATTGAGCGCTGCTGGTAAGTAGTTGTAGCGCTTGTTACGTAAACTCGCTGCGCTAAATATTTAGCAAGAGCGCGCCGCCGAACGCTGCTACAAATATCGACCGCGGTGTTCCCCACCTCTAAGTAGATAGCGTCGCAGAAACAGCGCCATCGCTATGCATAGTAGTAGTGCGGTTTCTCGAGATCGCTGCCGGTAAGTTTCAAATTGCCGCAATTTTTGTCCCGCTAGCAGTAGCGCTTACCGAAAGCACGTTGTTGCTGAAGTTTTAGCAGCAGCGCTTTTTCACCGCCATCGCTAACCCCACCAACCCCCAACCCGTCCCCTTCCTCCCCTTGCTTTTTTTCCCTTCCCCTACCTCCCCTCTCCTCTCTTCCCTCCACCACATGCTCCCACTCTCACTTTTTTTCCCTTCCCCTACCTCCCCTCTCCTCTCTCCCTCCACCACATGCTCCCACTCTCACTCTTCTTCTTCTCAATACTTCTCCCCATTACTCTCTCTCTCTCTATCCACTCTCTCTTCATTACTCCTACATAACTACACCACCTCCATTAATGCATCTCCTTTCTTTTCCTTCCCTCCACTAGTTGAAGTTGTCTCCTTCCAAATTAGGTAGCTAGGTAGATGTAGGATTTAGTTAAGGACCTATTTGCCCCTAACTAGATCTATCTTTGTCAAGAAGAGCTTAATTTGTGCACTTTTGATCTCCCTACAACATCATCTTCGGCCATCAAGATAGAGGTGATGAAACTTTCATGCTTTTGCAAAATGGAAATGTGTTTATGTGTGTGTGATATGTTTGTGGAAATTGTGTGTGTGGCATGAGTCGACGCCGCCAAATTGTGCTTTTGAGTTGCCTATGTTTTGCCAAAATGTCGATTTATTTCCGTTTCGGCGAATTCCGGGCAAACTCTAGATCCATATATGTCCTATTTTTAGGGATGGTCATGCCAAATTTTTTATGACTTTGATGCATGCATGCATTTTTACAATCAATTTTTTATTATTACCGCAGAGTTGACGATGGTCAGGGAACGATGGTGACAGGTGGTTGCGGTCGGCGTGCAAAACATGAAAGAAAATAACCGGACAGAGGTTTTATGTCCGTGTCGAAAATGCAAAGGAATAGTTTGGCTCGACCCCATGACGATGGTCGTGTCGGCGCACCTGCCATGACTGGTTTCATGGATGGCTATACTAGGTGGATAATTGAAGATGAGGATGACGATGTTGAGGATGCCGACGGGCAGGAAATGATGACATGGGCAAGACGAAGAGATGATCGATAATGGCGGCGGGAAGAGGCCGGACATGGCGGCGGAGAAGGGCCGGACATGGCGGAGGAGAAGGGCCGACATGGCGGCGGAGAGAACGACATGGACTCCACGCAGCAGAGTTCGCTTGCACTAAGTTCAATTGTGCGGACCTCATGTTCAAGCATTGCTTCGCAAGGAGATGAGTACCGAGAGAGCTGCTTCTAGAGAGGAGGCTAAGCCGAGCAACGGTGGTAGACTCAACACTCCATTGTATGATGGTTGCAACCTCGAGGTGACCCGTTGAGTTTCACGCCCAACTCCTCAAGACGAAGGCTAAAAACAAATGGACCGACACTAGCCTCGATGAGCATCTCAAGTAACTAAAGGATGTTCTTCCCATGGGTAATCTATGTCCTACTAGTGTTGATGAGGCCAAGAAGATCGTGTGCCCTCTTGATCTGCCACACGTTAGATACCATGCATGCATCAACGATTGCATAATTTATCGGAAGGAGCACGCGAAAAAACAAGGTGTCCGTGTGCAATGCTTCTCGATACAAGAAGGCCGGAAGAAATGTCCCCGTAAAGTTGTATGGTACTTACCGATCACTCCCCGCCTCCAGAGGTATTTTGTAGATCCCAAGGAAGCAAAGCTAATGCGCCGCACGCGAGAGGAAGAAGCCCGACGATGGAGATGATCCGTCGAGACACGGAAGGATGGAAGCCGCGGAGAGCGCTGAACAGCTTCTATCGGTATTTTGAATGTGATGCAAGGAACATCGTGTTTCGCGCGCGGTACCGATGGCATGAACTGCTTATAACCTGAACACCAACCATAGTACATGGCCCGTGTTTGTATGGATGTATAACCTTCCCCTGGTTGTGCATGAAATCAAGTACATTCACATGAGCATGCTTATTCAAGGGCCAAAACAACCAGGAAATAATATTAATTTGTATCCGGGCTACTTCAAGAGGAGTTAGACACGTTATGGAAAACACCGCCAAGACATGGGACGCCAAAGAAGGTGAGTATTTCAACATGAGAGCTGTATGATCACGACAAAGGCAGGACTATCTCGTTACGGATATGTGGCAGGCCAGTGTGCCATGGATATTGCGGATGCACGCGTGCATGGATGATACAACGCCTCAGCAGCTAACGCCAAGGAAAGATGGCGGTCCGGAAAATCGTACATGGGGCATCAAGATGGCTTGAACAGACGACCCGTGGAGAAACCGTGGAGATCTATTCAATGGTCACGCTGAGCATCGAGGACCTCCACGTAAGCGGAGCGGTGCCGAAATCGATGAGCTGTTGAAAACTGGAATGAGTGCCCCGCACCGAAAGACGATGAGAAAGGCGCCGAGCCGCCGCCGAAGGTATGGAAGACGAGGTCTGTGTTCGGGACTTGAGTATCGCACAAACTCGATACACCTCATTGCCTAGATCAAATGCATATCTGTAAGAATGTCCTTGAGAGCTTGCTCGCAACACCGATGAACATGCCGGATAAGACCAAGGATGGGCCAAGGCAAGAAAAGACTTGCAAGATTTGAAAATCAGGGAAGATCTGCACATGCCGCCTGTGAAAATGTCGACGAGACAGAGACGGAGACAGAGGCACGGAGAAGAAGGGCAAGAAATTAAAGAAAGAAGATTATTGCCCCTCTTGCTTCACCTTAAGTCAGCTGAGATCAATCAATTTTTAAGTGCCTTACGGAGTGAAAGTTAGTTCCGCATCGTGGCAAGATAAGCGTATATCTAGACACGACAAGAAAAGGTTCAGCGGATGAAGTCTCATGACCGCTATGTGATGATGACGCAGATACTACCTCGTCTCTTTAGAGGGATAATGGACAAGCACGTCCGTGACACGCTTATTGGTCTCGCAACTTTTTGACGCCATCTCTGAAAGTCGATCAGTGAAGCAGCTCCAAAGGCTACAGGTGAAGAGATCGCAGGATATGTGATTTCCCGCCCGCTGCTTCTTCGACGTGATGGTGCATCCGTGTCCATATTGTGGATGACATAATAGACTGGGCCGCCATTCCCGCACAACATGATGCCGCTTGAGAGGATGAATGGGATCATCAAAGGATTCGTTTCAGAATATGTCCCGTCCGGATGGAAGCATCGCCCAGTATTATTTGGCACAAGAGTGCATCTCTTTCGTGAGAATTTTCTATATGGCGCCTCGGTGTTAGTGTTGGTTTGCCCGCTAACAAGCACGATGGGAGGCTCAAGGAGATGGTCATCAGAACGGTCGCAGGAACTGCACGTGGCATACTCAGATCGACGCAGCGATTTTGACAGAGCAAACTTGGTAGTGCTACAACACCTAGACGAGGTAGATCCTTTCGTGGCACCGCACAAAGAAATTATCGCAAAGAAGTATCGTGGACTGGGGTATGCAGGACGGACGCCGGTTACTAGAGAGCACAACTCCACTTTCCGCATTGGTTCAAAGAGCATATTATTGCTAATCCCCGGAGGAGGGCTCTAAGGACGGATTGCTCATATACGCTTTAGCACATGGCCCTCGCCCAACCTCGTGAACCTATCGTGCATATGATATCAACGGATACACGCTTCTACACGGAGGCAAAAGATATGGACAAGGATGATCGTAACTCGTGGGTGACGATGGAATGCATGACCGCAGCGATAACGCACAACCGAACGATTTTATGGAAGGGTCGAGGAGATCTGGGAGCTTGACTACTCGATCGCACAACACGACGATGTTCCGTGTCGATGGGCTAAGAATGTCGAAAGAGAAAGCCGGATGTTCACTACCATGACTATACCCGACGCCAAGAGCGCCACCGCTAACGCTATCCCAAAAACGAGCCATGGGTACACGCTAAGCACGTGACACAATGCTTCTTCATAATCGACCCGCGCAATCCCAGCCGTGTTGTCGGAGGAGAGGCAAAAGGAACATCATTGAATGGATGGAGTCGCCAACGAGGAAGACTATGATCAAGACGGCAACCCAATGAGGGAAGATGACGATGATGATGAAGTATACGCCAAAAGAAGAATCAATACTACATTACCTAAGAAAAATCGTGACTCCATGGAAAAGGCAAAGTCACAATGAGGGGCTCAATTATTCTTCGATTTAACAAGAAGGGAAAGAAGCTGACTCAAAACGAAAACGCCAAGACCGAGGAAACGTATGTTATGGGTCCAATGATGTGTAATATATATATGTTCCTATTTTGTATACACACTTAGCCATATGATATGTAATATATATGTTCCTATTTTGCATACATATTTAACCGCCAAATGATGCAATATATATCGCCTCCCTTCGCTCATCGCCTCGAAATAAAAGTGGATAAAATAAAGGAAAAGAAAATGAAAACTGGCAGAGCGACGGCAGTAGCAGCTGCTTCCACAAAACCGCTGCTGCTATGCACCATAGTAGTAGCGCTGCTTATAAACCGCCGCCGCCACGCACCATAGTAGTAGCGTTTCCCATAATGCGCCGCAGTACAGATCATAGTAGTAGCACGCTTTACATAACGCCATCGCTACGTCCACTTAACCCAAAATTTCACCGCCCAGCTTCATCCCGCCACATTTCCCCAAATCCCCACTCTCTCCGCCCCATCGCCCGCCGCTGACCTGGGCCGGCGCTTAGCCCTCAACCGGCCTCGCTGCCTCGACCACCACGGCGCGCCCGACCATACCGACCTCGACCCAGCCACCCCGACCATGCCTGCCGCCTCCACCCAGCCACCTCGACCACGCTGCTTCGACCCACTGCCTCTCGACGCTGGCCAAGGCCGCTCGATTCGGCTGGCCAATCTGCCGGCCTCGCCCTCCTCGCCTCAGACTCTCAGAACCCCCTCTCGCTAGGGTTCTTCATGTTAATTAATTAGGTTATCTATTTAGTTATGAATTTAGCTAGGTTTCAAAATTAGCTGAATTTATATGGAAATTTGAACTGACATGTGATATGTGCATATGTCATGTTTTGGACATGTCATGTTTGGAAAATGATCCGAGTGGCCTATGTTACGCTGAAATGTTGATTCATTTCGCTTTGTGATTTTCAGCGCCGATATGTCCATTTTTAGCAAAGGTCATGCCGAAATTTCCGTGAATAAAGGCATGATTTGTGCTACATAGTTGGTATATCGAAAAGTGCGGCACATAGATTTCTTTTACGCCATTTCTCATTTATTCATACTTTTAGAAATAAATGAGGCCACTTAATCATAGGAAACATGTCGAACAACGAAGAAACCGGGCCTTCTTACCAAGATGCGCATTTAGATGGATTATGATGGTGAACAAGAGTACTCGACTATTTGATCGCTATGCAAGGTTTGCAGGTCGGCCTCGATGATGGTATCGACGCCGACATCGACACCGACGGGCGCCGCACCAATGGCGGCGCCGAGACCGTGGGGAAGGTATCATGGGAAGGTACCGCCCGATGCCGATACCAAAAGAGGAAGCATAAGAAGCAGAGGATACGAAAACCTAACAAACTAGGGATTGACGACTTGTGATCACAAAGATGGCACCTGCAAGTCTCCCACGCCGTATTTTGACCCTTTGAGAGACTACGAGAAAAGGACTACACCCACATAATGAATATTCTAGATGATGCTTCCAACGCTCAGCTATAGAGGTGGCCACGTGCATATCAACAAGAAGATGGGTTTCAAGATAAAACTAACTTCTCCTCGCATCCATGTCCCAAAACCAAGCAAGAAGGATGGATTCTACATCGTCCATCTCATGATTCAGTTCAACACGGATCACCAAAAGCTTCAGATTAACAAAGCAGAAATGATGATCATATCCACAAGTGGCTAGAATCTCATGGAGAAGCTTAATTATAAACTTAGAGATGACTTCTTTCGTGATCCAAAGCGACATTGCGACGATCATCATGAAAGAAGTCGCCGATGAGAAGGGGATGTTCCACCACGGCCCTATATCGCGAGCCGACGTCCAACTCGCGATAGGCATGCAACGCCTAGACCTCACGCCGCTCAGCTAGGGTTCGGCCCTCGGCGATATGGAAGGATGGAACTTTAGTGATTTATGATGCCGATGATGATGATATGTGTCGGTTGAACTTGTATACTTTTTGTAGCGATGAAACTTTGTGATGTCCACGGTCCTCGCCGAACTTGCGTGAACGCCACTTTGTTAGTTGGCGACGATGACCTCGCGCACTTCTAGTTAATTAATTTGGCGTATCGTATATGTTGCATCTAGTTGCTAACCTTTCTTTTTGGTGTTGCTCTAGTATATTTTTTGCATATATATGATTGTACATCCTCTTCATGAACATGCATCTCTAACAGTACCTAGTTTCTTGATGGCTAGATGGAAATGCTATGTCGTGGTACAAAGGAAGGTTCTGGGGTGTACAATGAGTGGCATGAGTGTCGTGGAGCAAGTGAATGGGTTCACGGTGCCAGCCATAAAGGCTTCAAAAGCGCATAAGAAGGAGAAGCTAGTTACTTGAGGTTCACGCTTAGCTCGAGAGAGGACTCAGAATCGCCACCTCATGTAATGGCAAGATGGTTCCGCCTCTCACCATAGTGATAGCACTTCTGCGATGCCTTTGTTTAGATGGATGACGTTGTTGTAGTTGCAAGTATTCGAGACTTGCATGTATTGCTATTTTCGAGATGATAACAAGATATCACTTTGTGTTGATGATGATTATGAAGAGACTATTTGTATGTACATGCTATGATTACATTTGTGGTCTCACAGCATTTGTATGTATCATGATGAAATTTCTATGTGCTAAAGATTCTTCTACAAAGCCGGTTCAAATACAAAACAAATATGCCAAAAAAAATCTACTTAAATTAGCAGTAGCGAAAGTGTACAAAGTTAGTAGCAGCGCATTATAGCAAAGAGGCGGTCTCGCCAAAGAGCGCTTAGCGCTAATAGTGGTAGCGAAGCTTCCGAGCAATCAAGGCCGCTGCTAGAATTGTATAGTAGTAGCTGAGGGCACGCCGCCATCGCTATGAGTTAGTCAGAAGGCCAGATAGTAGCGCTGGGTACCCGGCCATCGACACATCTAAAACCAAGGCTGCTTGCTAGCCTTTTCCCTAGTAGTGGTAAGCAGCTCGTGAGTCCGGACATTCTGCTTATATGCCTTCCTAAAGTTCGCCTCCCCGACTTTTGTTCTTTACAGAATGGGTGGCGAATCAAGGCCGAGTAAGATGTCCGCCCCCTCCCAGAGACCGCAGACCGAGCTCAGGCTGGTCAAATAAAGTTGAGGTTGCGCCTCAGAAGGGGCGACGGGAAAATAGAGGAGCTAATATTTCGCCCAAAGGGCGATCAAGAGGAGGAACTAAGAATCCTCCCTTCGGGGAGAAGAGGACCGCCAAGATCCGGAGGCCAAAGCCCCTAAGCGTGGGAAGAGATCTTCACCGGGGGGTCCGCGCGTCCGGAGAGAATTCGGGCGAGCAATCATCGCCGAAGGACCAGCCCTCCAACGAGCCGTGAGTATGAAAGAGGAAGTTAATTAGCAAGGAAATACCTTCATTTGTGCTTCTGTGGGTAACCGAAATATTCATTTTGCAGTTCGGATCTGCAGCCTTCGCTCTTCAGCAAGCGCCGCCAGATGAGGCAAAGCGAGCCCAAGTGTCATCACGGAGGGTATCCCGAGTCCGAGGGGCTGAGAGTTCGCACCCGCTAGTATCCGCCGGGGAATCAAGAATCTGCTTGAGAGGGCGCCTGTTTCGTAAGATCTCCGTATGCTGATGCGTATGGTGATTGAAGGATTTCGCCCGCCGAGAGCGGATTATGAATGCCGCCATGGGTTTGTCATGGCGGGATTTGAGGTATGCGAGAATGATGCACCCTTTTGTCTTTTAACAGCTTTGGCATATAAAAATGCGCCTCAGATAGATAGTAGCCCCGAGATCGAGTAGGTTGTCGGAAACGACAGCTGCATCGAGGATCGAAATCTAAAGTAATGAATTCCATCGTTCCGCGCATGTATGCGGATAGTCCGGGGCTAGCCGGACTAGTGAGTTTGCTGAATTAAATCGGCAACTTGATTCTGGCGTATGCGACATCGCACTTGTCAACAAAGCGACTTGACGAGTCGCAAGGTAAAGTAGTTCTCCGCAATGCTTTATTAAGGGGTCAAGCCTCCTCTCGATAAATTATATGCTGTTTGTACAGACATTTGCTGTTGCTCGTGGAGAGCCTTCGGCCAACTTTTCTAACTAAGGAGCAAGCCCGGCGAGTGACGCTGCTGCCTCGAGGGCTTACCGAGGAGTTGAAAGTCAAAAGTCATGCGACCGCCTAAGAAGGGCGAGGTGGCCGAATTGGCCACGAAGTAAAGGATGCCGCCGACCGCAATGAGGCTCTTGAAAAGGAGCACTTATCGGAGCGGAAGACTCAAGAAGGCCACCGCCGGTTGTGGATGCCCGCCTGCAATGCGGCTATGAAGGAGGAATCGCGCCAGTTGAGATATCGTAGCGGGCAAGCCTTTTCTCGCTGCGTCGCCGTTTATGGATGGAAAGTATGCTCAATTTGAGCGGTTCAGGAGTCCGGAGGATCCGTGATATGGACTTAGCTGCAAGTGCGGTTGATGCCATAGCACTTCCAGAGCCGTATGATCATGAGATGGAAGAGCTATATTGGTCTCAATTCCACAGCCCGGATCGCTTACTTCCGCTGATGCCATCGTTGGCGTAATGGGCCGAGCTAAATAGATTGTCCGGACTTGCTATGATCGACATCGTGGGCCTATGTGTGGCCAGAGAGGTCTAAGGCGATTTAGCTACTTCGCCATCGCAGCAATTCCTTGGAGCGGTGCCACATATAAAGGAGATGAAGCGGTTGCCTCGCATCGAGGGCGCGATGGCTCTTGCCCGTGAAGGCGCATTGTCCGCAGAGATGGACGCCATCGCTGCTGCCGCCAGGTTCGGATGAAGGCCGCTCCCCGCCGAGCACTATTTCGGGAGGTTATGCGGGCGCCAGGTAATAGAGTCGCAGGTGCTCGAAAAAATGTCACGCTCAAATGAACGATTAGCTTGTAAATCGATGATTATGTTATAACTTCTTTTTATACTTAAAGGCCCAAGTAGTAAGACTTCTCCCAGCGGCCGCTTATGTATACTTGTGTATAACTTGAAAGATGGCAGCTCGGCTTCAGCCCCGTGCACAAGGTGCCGGGTGTTCGCAAAAATAGGGCGCTTTCACACTTAATCCGACGCCTCGCTTTTTTTACAAGGAGGTGGTAGCGAGCTAACGAGGCAATCCGGACTATAATGCTTTATCACTTTCACTTAGCCGGAGTCGAGGGTGGGGCTACGATATAGCCCCGGTGGCATCGCCTTTCTCCGGAAGTCGAGCTGTGTGCTCGACCGAAACGGTCCTTCACAAAGCGGGAATTTAAACATTCCGATAGTCGATCGAGTGGTCGACTTACTCTCCATTGTATCATGACAGCTGGCTTTTCATCGAGGTGCTCGCCAAATTAACCGGGCACAATCACAAGAGTTCTCCGGTGCCGCATTAGCCGATGATACGGAACGAAGGCAGCAAAACAGGGCCGGCAAACCCAACATTTGACCAAAGACATGATTCGAGCTGATGAATACAATGCCTAACTCGAGATGCCGAACACTCCCTAAGGTTTTTGGTCTTTATAATAATGGGCGTAACGATGCCCTAAGCCCCTAGTGTCCGTGCACGGCATGGTCTTCGACGCGCCGATGCTAAAGGCCAGTTCGCTTTATAGGAAGAAACCAAGGGAGAATAACAACAAGAGACAAGAAAAAGGTTTACGCAGGTCTTAATCAAAAGAATCCTCACAACGGGTCCCTACCGCACGTCAATGCCGTGTCTCTCGCTATGCTCGCTTATCCTGGACGGGTGTGCACTTTGTTTATCTCAGAAAAGAGAGGAACATTTAGTTCGAAAACAAATCGTATGTAAAAATATGTGTAAAACAAGAAATATAATAATTAAAGCGGGTTTGTGTGAACCCGCGTTGTTTTGAGCGCAGCCCTCGTGATGGGGTATTCGCCAGGGAGCCCCTAGCCCGCCGAGGCCGGATTCGTTTATCCGAAGTCCGGGTCTTTATGACCTCAGATCGAAATGACGCCACGCGGACCGGCATCTTGAGTGTAAGAGACGCGAATGTGGTATAGCGCAAAGCGGACAAAAGCCTTTCGCCCCAAGAGTGCTTGATATTCACTTTCAAATGGGGCAATGTGAAAATTAATTTTTCGCCGAGAATTGTTCGCAATCCAACACGACTTCTAGTAATATGGAGCCCGTGCACTTGGCGAAGGGTCTCGCGCCACCCTTTGAAGGAAGTGCGGCCGTGTCGATTTTGGCAGGGTTTATCCTCATCCTACGGATTGTTTTTGAATACAGCAGGTTTAAGTCGCTGCCTCGCCCATTAGGACGTTAGTGAATTGTAATCCGCCTATTATAGGATTCAATATCGGGGAGTTCGGCCCCGCTGCTTCAACGCTTCGAATAGTCCAGTGGTCGAAACTGATTGGTTTTGATATCCAATCTCGCGTTCTGGCT
This sequence comes from Aegilops speltoides, assembly GCA_021437245.1. Lineage (NCBI taxonomy): Eukaryota > Viridiplantae > Streptophyta > Magnoliopsida > Poales > Poaceae > Aegilops > Aegilops speltoides. The sequence continues at coordinate 99,831,806 of CM038147.1, forward strand.
GGGTTGGATCGTGAAGCTCTTTTTAGAAAGTGCCGCACTATTTTTCCGTGATTATCACATGAAGTGAATTTACTTTTCACCTCTTGTGGGAAAGTCTTTTGTTTTCCGGTGCTCGCTGTTGGGGTTTATCGCTCGCTGATGCGCCGAGCCCCTTGTGTTCGGGCGCTTAGTCGGCCGGATCAGATAAAACCCAACAATCCTCGTGGGTGTGATTTGCAGCCTTCCGGGTACTGTGGATTTGGCATATCCGACCCAAAATCTTGTTTGTTGGATGGTTCACACCGCCATCCTTTAGAGGCTGTGTTTTATTACTTGGGCCATGAGCTTTTGAATTCGTGTCGATCGCCGTGTTTTGGGCTTTTCTTTTATTCCGCACCGCTTTTTTCTCAGCGCCGTGATTTTCCGCTTCCATCTCTTATCTTGATGTACTTGGGTCGCTGGTGCTGCATCTTGCTAACTAGCTATCCTCTCCCGCATGTAAGCGGGTCATGAGGCTTGTTAGTGCGACATTGTCCTTGGTTCTTGACCGAGGTGCCCGCGAGCCATTCTTCTCGACATTTTTCTTGAAAGCTGCTAAGGCTTCGCGCGTCTGACAATGACTATTTGTTTTTTTGGTAAGGAACCTGTTCTGCACTTCCGCTACTGACTCTCCGGCTGTTGAGTTATATGACTTAGATCATCTCAGATCCGGAGGACGGACATAAGTCCCTTGAAAATTTGCTTCAAACGCCCTCGAGCTCTTCCCAACTTCCAACAAGATTTTCGGGAGGCTTTTAAGCCAATGACGGGCTGGCCCTTTGAGCTTGAGGGGTAGATATTTTATGGCGGAGATCGCCTCCTCCGCCATATGTATATGTAGTATATAATCTTCTATCCGCACTGGGTCTGTTGTTCCATCATAGGCCTCTATGTTGATGGGTTTAAATCCTGCTGGAAATTATGGTCCAGCACCTCATCGGTGAAACATAGTGGGTGTGCGGCGCTCAGATTTGGCGGTCGGCCGATCCTTCCGTCAAGGCGAACGGCCCGGTTGCTACTTGAAGCCCCCAACGTGTCTTTATCCAGATGCCGCGGGCTTCGTCATGGCGCCCGCTGGAGGGCGAGGCCTTCGACGGGAGATCTCGCCCGCTGGTTTGAAGGTCGCCGAGGGGCCCGTGGGAGCTGGATGAGGAGAAGCTGCTTCAGATCTCTGCCCTTACCGCCCGGCAAAGGTTGCTTCCCGGAGGCCCTTGCCGCCAAGGCCGCCGAGGAGATGGAGAAACGCCTGGCGGAGCCCGTGCCGCCAATCAAGCTGCTCGCGAGGTGTCGGAGAGGCGGAGCAGCTCACGGGCAAGATGAAGAGTGGTTGCTGGAGAAAGCCGAGGCCGAGGAGCAGAACGGCTCGCCGGGTGGAGCTGTCCCGCGAGAAGGGGAGCTCAACCAGCTGAAGGTTGCCTCGACGCCCACGAGGAAGACTCGCCGGGGAGCAAGCCTTGGCGGGAGTTGAAGGAGGCGAAGACGCCAAGCGATCGCGAGGCCGCAAAAGGATCTCGCCGCCAAGGTCGTGTAACCGAGGAGCTGTTGAAGGTGGACTGGAGAAGATCGCCGCGCCGGCCACGGAGCGCGAGGAATTCTCGCACCAACTTAGAGCCTCAGCGCGCTTTGCTGAGAAGGGCGACGAGTTGAAGGCCGCCAGGATTCCGCCGAGGATCTTGAGCGGAAAGTTTCACCGACGGACTCGCCGACGCTGCCCGGCCCAGAAACCAAATCAAGGAAGAGCTCGTGAGGAGCGATCCTTAGTGGTCGGCGCCAACAGAGGGCCGAGGATTTCCACGATCGCCGAGATATGGACCGAGGAATTGGTGTCTTCCGCAACCGCCATTGACCAGAGTTGCCGGCGCTGAAGTTGGAGCACCTCATTTACTCCCCGGATCCAAACTCGCCACAAAGGTTGCTCAGCCTCTTCTTCGTGGGGGCCGCTACTCGCGAATCTGCGACGAAGAAGATCCCTGCCGCAGCTCGCCGAGGAGGCGCTACTACAGCGCGGGAACCATGGAGCGTAGTCGACGAAGATCGTGATACCAAGCAACCTCGGTAATAAACTTCTTTGCCGGCCGACGCGACATGGAGGCCTTTGAAGGAGCAAGTCGCCCACATCATCGCCAAAGTGAACAAGATCCTCAGATGGAGGGCGGCCGCGAGACTAGGCCTCTTTCTTTTTTTTGTTTTTTTGTCGCCGCACAAGTCGCCACGAACTTATTAGTTATCACGAAGTTATCCTTGCAGGATATTTACCTTTATTTCACTCAATGATCGGAGAATCAATTCCCTTGTTTTGATTCTCAACTCAGACGCTTCAACCTTACGCTTAGGAAAGACTTGCCGGCAAGGCAAGGCTCTTATCGCAGTAACCTTGCCGCTGCCACAGAACACACTTAACTTGCGAGTCGACTCAACGCAAGATAAGGGCACGGCTGTCCGCCGCAGGTTCCTCCGAGCACAGGTTTTCCATACAAGGTGTGGTTGTTCAAGGAAGGCAATCTCAAAATTTAAAATTTTGAGCGCAAATCCCGCAACTTAGCTTTCGAGGCCCCGCTGCTTCCGCAGGTTCCTTTCTTGAACAGCACTTGGAGTGCTTGGTTCATCCTTCATTTCTCCTCCGCAAACTTGTGCGGAGGAACATTTCTTTTGCTTAAGAAACAAGGAGAAAAAAGAAGAGAACGGGCACGCGGGTTTTTGACGCTATTGCTTGCTCCGACACGCTGCGCATACGTAAAAGATGCCAAATAACTCATGCAAATAACAAAGAAGAGCATGGAAAAGAGGCAAATAACGCAAGACACGGAAACTTTATTGCTGCACGGGTCTGGCCTGCTTTGTACAAAGGGTTACATGCAACGGCGGCAAAGCTTTTGTACAAAAGGAGGTTGCCGAGCGGATCACGCCAAGATGCTTATGTTCCAGAATTACCATCGGGCAAGTTCTTCGGTCTCGAGTCGACAGCGCTGGTCTCGTGGACTTGTCTCACCCGATAGGGCCTTCCCACTTCAAGGCCAACTTGTTGGAATTCTTGGCGGACTGAACACGCCGAAGAACAAGGTCGCCTCGAGGCTCCTGGCTTTGACCTTGCGGCTATCGTGAGCGCGCAAGGCTTGCTGGTATCGAGCAGCTCGTGACAGCAGTTCGAGACGCCCTTCCTCGAGGAGCACGCCATCTTGTCGCAGCGTTTTGCTCAAGCTCATCATAAGCGAGCACTCGAGGAGATCCGTGATACAGTTCCGTGGGGAGAACTCCGCTTCGCCCATAGACTAGAGCAAAGGGTGTCTGCCCGTGGCTCGGTTTGGTGTCGCTCGATGACTGAGAGCCGCCGCAGCTCCTCTATCCAATTTTTCCGCACTTGCGCAGCTCGCCGAAGTTCTTGTCTTGAGTCCGCCAGCACTTCCGCGATTGGCCCTTTTCGCTGACCGCTGCTTCCTTGGGTGAGCAACAAGCGAAATGCACCTTGGCGCCAAGGTCTTGGACATATTGCATGAAGGTGCGGGTGAATTGTGTACCGTTGTCGGTGATAATCCGTTGGGGATCCCAAACGCATACAATCGACCAAGAACTTGATCGCGATCGTGTTGTCACCTTTCACTGCTCCACTTCCGCCACTTTGTGAACTTGTCGACTGCTACGCATAAGTACTCAAAGCCCCGACGGCACGGGGAAGGGGCCGAGGATGTCGAGCCCCTGCATCGAGAAGGGCCAGGACAAAGGGATTGTTTGGAGAGCTTGAGCTGGTGATGAATTTGCTTGCATGGAACTCGACACGCTCACACTTGGTTACTAGTGCGTTGCATCTGGAGAGCTTTGCCAAAGAACCCTTGCCGGAAAGCTTTTCCGCAAGCGCTTTTGCGCCAATGGTGGCCGCAGATGCCTCCGTGAACCTCTCGCCAACAGCTGTTGTCCATCTTCCCTAGAGATGCACTTCAATCTGACACCATTGAGCCTTCTTCCAGAGCAGCTCGTTGTCCACTTAACCGGTACATACTTGACTGTCTCGTTATCCTTTCTATCTCTTCAGGTCGCTGTGAAGTTCTCCAGTTTGCAGGAAACGGACGATCTGTTGCGCCCATGCCGGAGCCCGGGCTCAATTTAAGGACTAAAGGCATGAGGGCCGCCATGGAACCTTCGCTTTCACGGTAAGAATCTCTGCCCGCCGAGCTGAAGGTTCCCCGCAAGCTTGTCGGGCAAGTCTTGTCGGGAACACTTGCTTTGATCGCACAGATCCGATGATCGGCGGAGCAGATTGTTCCTCAGCTCTGGAGGTTAATCCTGGGACTTGGCGGCGGCTCTGTGGAGGTCCGCCGCAAGTAGTCGCCGGACACCAACTTTCTTCTTGGACTGCCCAATTGATGGCGCCACGAAGGTTGAGTCAGCTCGAGCAAGAAGGTCCTCGGTTCCATTGTAACTTCATTGAAGCACACTTTGAAAGGCCGCTCGCGATTTCATTCTCAGCCTTGAATGTGTTCCATCTGCACCTTCAAAGTGCTCCTCAAGCTTCCTTACTTCATCTACATAGGCTTCCATCAAAGGGCTCGATAGTTCTTGTTAACTTGCCGGACCACCAACCGGGAATCCCCGCACGATCACTTTGATCCAAGCTCGTCGCAACCCGAGGCCGCAAGCAAGCCTCATATTCAGCGGTGTTGTTTGTCGCTGTTCTCTTGGAAAGTGCATCCGATAACATACTTGAGGTGCTCTCCGTTGGCGCTGATGAGTACGACGCCGCACCGGCGCCTTTGTAGCGAGAAGGCACCATCAAGTACATTACCCATTCACTGCCGCCTCCTTGTGCGGGTGTACTTGTTTCTTGAACTTCTTCATCGTGTGTCGGGTCCACTGCTATAAATTCTGCCAGAGCCCGGCTCAGATGGTTGAAGTACTTTCAAACTTGAGTCCGGCTCGACAATTCCAAGCCCACCAACGATCCCACTGCTTCGGGTTGTGCATATCCTCTTCAGCGGGAAGCGAGTGACCACCTTATCTCGCAAGCTTGGAAGTAGGGCGAAGCTTTTCCACCTTTACCAAGTATATAGATGCATTAATAATATAAGAGATATTGTGATATCCCAAAACCCCTGTCCACCATGGAGAAATCTTCAACTTCACCGCAAGTAGCAACGCTATAAGAGGGGCTGAGCAAAGCGGTAACATAGCCAAACAATGGTTTGCTAGGAAGGGTGTCAAAGGTTAGAGGTTCATGGCAATTTGGGAGGCTTGAAGGGCAAATGATAGGCAGCGAGCAAAGCGATAGAAGGAAGCAACTAGCATAGCAATGATAGTAGTGAGATCCAGTAGTAGCGGTCATCTTGCCCGAATCCCGCAAGGAAGAAGAACGAGTCCATGAAGAAGATGAAGCCACGAAGACGAACCACACGAGATCTAACGATCCTCAATTAATGCAACTAAACGGAACTATCGAGAAGAAGCACACAACATGGTAAACACACCACACATAGGCAAGGCATGATGCACAACAAGCATGATGCATGACAAAGTCAGGACGCCGCGGGAGCCGCCAACCACACGCGCCTCGAATCTGCTCTCGGCTTCACGCGCGTGCCGGAGAGGGGGACGTGTTTAGCGCACCACCGCCCGGAGGCTGCGGAGCGCTGCCGGTATGCTGCCGCCGATCCTTCCGCGTCAAGCAGAACGCCCGGCTACTTACTTGAAGCCCCTAACGGTGTTCTTTATCCAGATGTCGGGCTTCTCGTTGGCGGCGCTCGCGAGGGCGAGGCCTTCGACGGAGATCCGCCCGCTGGTTTGAAGGTCGCCGAGGAGATTCTGCGGAGCGGTGGGCTCCGATGAGGAGAAGCTGCTTCAGCAGATCCTCGCCCTTACCGGCCCGGCAGCGGCTTGCTTCCCGGAGGCCCTTGCCGCCAAGGCCGCCGAGGAGATGGAGAAAAACGCCGGGCGGAGTCTGGCAGCCACAACAAGCTTCTCTCCGCGAGGTGTCGGAGAGGCGATAGCAGCTCGCCGGGCAAGATGAAGAGTGGTTGTGGAGAAAGCCGAGGCTGAGGAGCAAGAACGGCTCGCCGGGTGGAGCTGTCCCCGCAGAGAAGGGGAGCTCAACCAGCTGAAGGTTGCCTCGACGCCCACGAGGAAGACTCGCCGCCGGGAGCAAGCCTCAAGCGGGAGTTGAAGGAGGCGAAGACGCCAAGCAAGTATCATGGGAGGCCGCCAAAGGATCTCAGCCGCCAAGGTCGCGGCAACTGGAGGAGCTGTTGAAGGTGGACTCGAGAAGATCGCCACACACCACGGAGCGCGAGGAATTCACCCGCACCAACTTAGAGCTCCAAAGCTGCTTTTGCTGAGAAGGGCGACGAGTTGAAGGCCGCCAGGATTCCGCTGAGGATCTTGAGCGAAAGTTTCCAGGCTGACGGATTCCGGCCGACGCTGCCCGGCCCAGAAACCAAATCAAGGAAGAGTCTGCGTGAGGAGCGATCCTTAGTGGTCGGGCGCCAACAGAGCGGCCGAGGATTTCGCCACGATCGCCGAGATATGGACCGAGGAATTGGTGTCTTCCGCAACCGCCATCGACCAGGAGTTGTCGGGCGCTGAAGTTGGAGCACCCCATTTACTCCCCGGATCCAAACTCCGCCACAAAGGCCAAGCTCAGCCTCTTCTTCGTGGGGGTCGCACACCGCGAATCTGGGACGAAGAAGATCCTCGCAAGAGCTCACCGAGGAGGCGCGCTTGTTGCGCGGGAACCATGGAGCGTGCAATCGACTAAGATCGTATACCGCAACCCCGTATAAACCTCTCCAACGCCCTTCGCAGCTTGCCGCCGACGCGACATGGAGGCCTTGAAGGAGCAAGTCGCCTACATCATCGCCAAAGTGAACAAGATCCTCAGATGGAGGGCGGCCGCAGAGACTAGGCCCCCTTCTCTTTTTTTTTTTTTGTTTCCTTTTGTTGCTGCACAAGTCGCCATTTAACTTATTAGTTATCATGACAGTTATCCTTTGCAGGATATTTACCTTTATTTCTGACCAATGATCGCAGGAATCAATTCCTTTGTTTTGATTCTCAACTCAGACGCTTCAACCTTACGCTTTAGGGGAAAGACTTGCCGGGTAAGGGGCAAGGCTTACCGGCAGTAACCTGCTGCTGCCAACAAGAACACAATTTAACTTGCAAGAGTCGACTCGAACGCAAGATAAGGGCACGGCTGTCCGCCGGCAGGTTCCTCCGAGCACAGGTTTTCCATACAAGGTGTGGTTGTTCAAGGAAGGCAATCTCAAAATTTAAAATTTTGAGCTGCGCAAATCCCGCAACTTAGCTTTGAGGCCTCATGCGTTTCTCCGCAGGTTCTCTTTCTTGAACAGCACTTGGAGTGTTTGGTTCATCCTTCATTTCTCCCTCCGCAAACTAAAGCGGGAGGAACATTTCTTTGCTTAAGAAACAAGGAGAAAAAAGAAGAGAACGGGCACGTGGCTTTTTGACGCGCTTATTGCTTGCTCGGACACGCGCGCTATGTAAAAAGATGCCAAATAACTCATGCAAATAACAAAGAAGAGCATGGAAAAGAGGCAAATAACGCAAGACACGGAAACTTTATTGCTGCACGGGTCTGCGCTCGCTTTTGTACAAAGGGTTACATGCAACGGCGGTAAAGCTTTTTGTAATAAAGGAGGTTGCTGGAGCGGATCACGCCGGCGATCTGCGCCTTATGGGTAGAACTTATGCAAGATGCTCTATGTTCCAGGAATTACCACCGCAAGCTTCTTCGGTCTCGAGCTTGACAGCACCTGGTCTCGTGGACTTGTCTCACCCGAGCAAGGGCCTTCCCACTTCAAGGCCAACTTGTTGGAATTACAGACTGATCAACACGCCAAGAACAAGGTCGCTTCCTCGAGGCTCCTGGCTTTGACTCGGGTTATGGTAGCGGCGCAAGGCTTGCGGTATCGAGCAGCTCGTGCAGCTACCGAGACGCCCTCTCCTCGAGGAGCAATGCGCCATCTTGTCGCAGCTTGTTCTTGCTCAAGCTCATCATAAGCGAGCACTCGAGGAGATCCGTAGATACAGTTCCGTGGGGAGAACCGCTTCGCTCCATAGACTAGAGCAAAGGGTGTCTGCCTGTGGCTCGGGTTTGTGTCGCTCGATCGACCAGAGATTACCGCAGCAGCCTCTCTATCCAATTTCTTCCGCGACTTGCGCAGCCTGTCGTCAGTTCTTGTCTTGAGTCCGCGCGCAGCACTTCGCGATTGGCCCTTTCGGCTTGACCGCTGCTCCTTGGGTGAGCAATAAGTTTAAACAGACCTTGGCGCCAAGGTCTTGGACATATTGCATGAAGGTGCGGTCAGTGAATTGTGTACCGTTGTCGGTGATAACCCGTTAGATCCCGAAACGGCATACAATCGACCAAGAACTTGATCACCGATCGCTGTCACCTTTCACCTGCTCCACTTCCGCCACTTTGTGAACTTGTCGATCGCTACGCATAAGTACTCAAAGCCCCCGACGCAGACGTGGAAGGGGCCGAGGATGTCGAGCCCCTGCACGAGAAGGGCGTGACAAAGGGATTGTTTGGAGAGCTTGAGCTGAGTCAGATGAATTTGCTTTGTATGGAACTCGACACGCTTCACACTTGGTTACTAGTGCGCTTGCATCTTGGAGAGCTTTCTGTTAAAGAACCCTTGCCGGAAAGTTCTTCCGCAAGCTCTCTGGCGCCCAATGTGGTGGCTGCAGATGCTCCCGTGAACCTCTCCACAGCTGTCAGTCCATCTTCCCTAGAGATGCACTTCAATCTGACACCATTGAGCCTTCTTCAGATAGCTCGTTGTCCACTTAACTGGTACATACTTGACCGTCTCTGGTTATCCTTTCTATCTCTTCGTGGTCGCCAGGAAGTTCTCCAGCTTTGCAGGAAACGGACGATTCGTCAGGCCCATGCCGGAGCCCGGGCTCAACGACAAGGACTAAAGGCATGAGGGCCGCCAAGGAACCTTCGCTTACTTCACGGCAGAATCTTCGGTTCACTGAGCTCAAGGTTCTTCCGCAAGCTTGTCGGGCAAGTCTTGTCGGGAACACTTGCTTCGATCGCACAGATCTGATGATCGGCGGAGCAGATTGTTCTCAGCCTCGAGGTTATCCCTGGGACTTTGGCGGCGGCCTCGTGGAGGTCCGCGCAAGGTAGTCGCCGGACACCAACTTTCTTCTTGATCGCCTTAAATTGATGGCGCCATTGAAGGTTGAGTCAGCTCGAGCAAGAAGGTCCTGGTTCCACAGTAACTTCATTGAAGCACAATTTGAAAGGCCGCTCATGATTTCATTCTCGAGCCTTGGAATGTGTTCCATCTCGCACCTTCAAAGTGCTCCTCAAGCTTCCTTACTTCATCTACATAGGCTTCCATCAAAGCTCTCGATAGTTCTTGTTAACTTGCTTGACTAATTAATCGGAACCTCCGCATTATCAGCTTCTTGATCCCAAGTTCGCCGCAATCCTGAGGCCGCAAGCAAGCCCTCATATTCAGCGGTGTTGTTTGTCGCTTGTTCTCTTGGAAAGTGCATCCGATAACATACTTGAGGTGCTCCTCCGTTGGCGCGATGAGTACGACGCCGCAGGGCGCCTTGTAGCGAGAAGGCACCATCGGCACATTACCCATTCACCAGCCGCTTCCTTGTGGGTGTACTTGTTTTTGAACTTCTTCATCCGTGTCGGGTCCACTCGCTATAAATTCTGCCAGAGCCCTGCTCAGAGTGGTTGAAGTACTTTCAAACTTGAGTCCGAAGTCGACAATTCCAAAGGCTCCACTCAACGATCCTCTGCCTTGTTGCTTGTTGTGTAACATCCTCTTCTACCGGGAAGCGAGTGACCATCAGTTATCTCGTGTGCTTGGAAGTAGTGGCGCAGCTTTGAGGCCATGAGAAGGCCAAAGAGCAACTTTTGTACACCAGAGTATTTGATCCGGCCTCGAGAAGGGAGCTTACAAAATACACCGGACGCAGCACCATCTTTTTTCCGTGACCTCACCTTGCTCCTGCTCAGTGGCTGTCTCTTGCCGGGCTGTGGCTTGCCGATGAGCAGCCGCTTGTCGCCGGGCCGGGCTGCCGGTGGTGCGCCTCCTTGCCGGACTCCTCTCCGCTTATTAGCGCAGCACTCACCACTTGGTTGGTTGCCGCCAGGTATAGCAGCAATTTCTCCTGTGGCTTAGGTGCGACAAGCATTGGAGTGGAGGACATGTAATGTTTCAAGTCTTGCAGCATTGCCTCCGCTTCGAGTCCACTTTATGGGTCCCGCCTTCTTCAAGATTTTGAAGAAGGGCGTAGCGGCTTTGTACTTTTGAAATGAATCTCAATGAGGGCAGCCACACACCCTGCGAGCCTTCCGACATCCTTGATCCGCCTTTGGGGCTTGGATCTGCTCAATGGCTTTTAATCTTGTTCGGGTTGGCTTCGATCCTCTCTGAGACACAAAGAACCCGAGAAGCTTGCCGAGGGGACCTCAAAGACGCACTTCTCGTGGTTCAATTTTAATTGTATCCTCGCGCAGGTTCTGGAATGTCTCTTCTAAATCTTGAATCGTTGTATCCTCGTTTTTGCTCTTCACCACGATGTCATCCATGTAAGCTTCTACATTTCAGGATCTGTGGCTCAAAAGCAAGAGATACACTCACTCAAGAACGTCGACCTCTGCATTCTTCAGCCCAAATGGCATGCGATGAAGCAATAGGTGCCACATGGAGTGATGAACGCAGTTTTCTTCATCTTCTTTGGCCATGAAGATCCGGTGATAGCCCGAGTACGCATCAAGAAAGCGAGTAGCTCACATCCGCAGTGGAGTCAATAACCGGGTCGATGCGCCGCAAGGGAAAGGATCCTGGGACATGCTTTATTCACATCGCTGGAAGTCTATACACAGTCTCCATTTCCCATTGGCCTTGCGCACGACATCCGGGTTTGCTAGCCACGCCGGATGGATCACACCGACCAGGCCAGCTGCCTCTAGTTTCTTGATTTCTTCATTGATGAACTCATGCGCTCCACGGCTTGTTTCCTCACTTTTAGCTTGACGGGCCGCGATGGGGCAAACGGCAAGCTTGTGCTCAATTACCTTCCTGAACACCGGGATGCCGATGGTTGCCGTTTAACACATCGACATTCGCCGAGGAAAGCAACGAGCGCCGCTTCCTATTTGTCGTAAGCGTGGCACCGATGGTGAAGGTACCACCAGTGCCGCCCTCCCTGGCGGACACCTTCTTGTTGCCGCGGAGCAGCCATCCCTTTTTATCCTTGCCGGCGGAGCTCGACGGGCGCTCCTCGCTAGCAGCGCAACACCCAAGGGGTGCAGTTGCCGGAGCGGGCCCCGAGCGCTGTTGCATTTGGTCTTTCGCTCTTTTTCCTTTGGGAACTTCAGCGTGCGTGATCCTTGGCGTACCGCCGCGCCGCATCCCGTAAATCTGGTCGGTGCAGATAAGCGGCTTTTCTTGTCGCTGCGGACAGTGATGACGCTTATCGGACCCGCATCTTGAGCACGCCAAGCGTAATGGGAAGCCGCCATGAACTTGGCGAGGGCGGACGCCGAGTATCCCGCCAGGTATGGCAACGAACATCGGCGACGCCGAAAGTAACGCTACCGGGTCCTGAAGTTGACTCCCCGCCAAAGGTCACCGCAAGGCGTATTTTTCCCTTGGGCCTGCTCCTCCCCGGTTGATTCTTGAAGGGGCCGGCTCTCTTCGAGCTCGCCATCCGGGATTTGGAGTTTTTGATCACAGCAGAGGAAATTGTTCAGCCCTGCCCCGCCGTCCATAACATCTTGGCGACTTTGAGGTTATGGATGGTGGGCGAGACCAGCATCGGTAGCACCGACCGCTGTGGTGCGGTCGGGTGATCTCTCAAGATCGAAAATGATATGCGGTGGACCATTTGAGGAGTCTCTGCGGATCATGGGCGGCTCGGCCAAGATTCACCTCACGCGCCTACCGCTTTTAGAAGGGCGGTGAGAGGTGTGTGCGAGGCGCCACCGCCAACGCACAGTGACCTCCGCGGCCTTCTCCAAATTTCTGCTCACCGCCGCCCTCATCCTCCACGCCCTCTTCGCCATCTTTCTTTCATCCTTGTCGCGACTCGAGAAGGTCGACCACCTTGTCGCCGCTTGGCCTTGCTGGGGTCCTCCCGACCGATTTAACGGTCGCTTGCCTCGCTTCTCCTCCGCCACCTTGGGCCTCCCTTGTCACGCCTCGTGATTTAGCTTCCGCCGCTCGACGAGATAATCGACGCGCTTTGCGCTTGTAGAGGTCGTGCCTTTTGGTGCGTGGATTTTGGCAAGATTGCTTCTGCTGGGGCGCTCTTGTCGGCCGCCGCCATAGGCAAGCTCTGCCGGAACTGCCAACCTGTGTTTGCTTATGGGAGCTTCCTTGCCGGACTTTTCGACGGCAAGCACTGCTCTCCTTGTTCTTCTTCCGAAGACCTGTCGTCGCGCTTCTTTGCCGGGCGCTGCTGTTGAGTCGCCCTCTCCCGCCAAAGATCCTCCCCGGAAGCTCTCCTCCTCTTCCGCTGCAGGCGCATTTGTCACCAGGTACAAAGCTCACTGATATCCCTGATCTTGGTCATCGCCATCTTCACGCATGCGAAGTGGTTACGCACGCTTCGTGAAACGACCGATAACCGCGCAGGGTGGACATAGGGAATGTTGTGGTGCACACGTTGAAGCGTTGGATGTACTTTGCGCAGGGATTCTCCTTCCTTCTCGGTCAAAATGTGGAGATCACTTTTGGTCGTGGGGTTTGTGGCCGCCAGGAAGGCACCAACAAACCGATGACAAAGATCCGCCCAAGAGGAAATGGAGCCCGCAAGTGCATAAGCCAAGAACGAACGCTCGCCTAAGCACGAAGCGGGAAGTAGTTCGGCTGCATCTTCTCGTCGCTACCGCAGCCTACACCGCCGATGGTGTAAATAACGAGAAACTCCGAGGGTGTGTGTCTTGCCGTCAGATTTCTCCGCACGTCGGGCTTGAAGTTTTTCATGCGGGCCACCAGACGCCGCCGCAGTTCACGGGTGAACGCTGGGCAGCTCCGCCGCTGCACGGGTAAGTCAGCTCGTCACGGGCGACTTCGACGCTGCTTCTAGCTCGGTCGATTGTCGCTGAAGTCTTCGGCGACGCCGATCGTGGTCCGAAAGCATCTTTTTGCCGCCATTGCCGAGGACCTGACGTTGATCTTGACGAGCCTGCTGGTCCGACGATGCCGTGGAGCCGCTGCCGGCGTTGTTCCGCGGGCGGCGCTTTTTCGCTTCGCCAAGGGAGTGCACGGTAGTTGCACCCCCGGGCGTCTTGTCGCGCGCAGGCTTTCGCTTTCTCGCTTGCTGCTGCCGCGAGGCCGCAGCTGCTGTTGCTGACGGTCGTTGCTGGCGAAGGCCACCAGGCTCGGATGGTAGTCTCCAGCCCTCGACCTTGTCCGCCACCGAGGGAAGTCGAGGAGCATTTGCGCTCGTGAGCGCTCCGCAGGAGTGGAGGGAAGCGGAGCGAAGCGGCGCGGGAGCGGACGCGCTGGCCTCCGGCAGTTGTTGAAGGGAGCAGGTCCTGCCCCGCGCTTTCATGGCTTCGTGTCTCGACGGGGTCCGAATATCTCGCGAGCCCGATGTGTCTCTGTTCCAACAAGCGGATACCACTCTCCCTGCGGGTATGGCGCTGCTGGGTCGCAGGCGCTTGAGATGGACGTGGGTTCACGGAGGCCGAGGCGTGGTCCTCCGCTCTCCGTCCTCGGATCTCGTGGCACCGCGAAGCGCCCGCCGTGTCCACTCTTCCATCGGCGTCCTCCGCCGCTGCCGCCCGGTGGCGGCGGGAAGACGGAGATGGGTCTGCGACCAAGCTCTCGCCTTTGGGGCCATGACGCAGTTGTCGGCGAAGCGTCCGACGGCCGGAGAGGTTGATGAAGAGGTCGCGCCGTTAACGCCGGATCAGGTTCAAGATAACCTCGACGCTTTACCGGCGCGCTGTAGATGTCGCGCCGATGGGTGGCGCGGCACCTATAGCCGGGCCCTTCGTGTTCGGCACGGGCGGAGGTTGCGCTGGAGAGCAGATCGAGGCGATGCACGCTGGGATTTTACCCAGCTTCGTCCGATGGTCGCGCAGAAACCCTACTCGCTGCATTGTGTTGTATTAGATCCTGCTCAGAATGCGAGCAAATGGTGGAGTGGGTGTGAAATCATGTAGGGTAGCCAACAATGAACCCTTCACGAGAGTAGCTGTGTGGTCGAACCCCCTCACGCTGTGCATGGGCCTCCTTTATAGGGCAGGGGTCACCATTGTGTCAACGTGAGGTAGAGGGGTAAAACGAAAAGAGGTGGTAGTTGGAACAAGGCGGAACAAGGCAGCTACAAAGTTGCTTTCTACCTACTGACAGATGGGGGGGACAAGGGCATTAAATGCCCGCCGCCGCCGCCCCCAAAGCTCCCGCCATTATGCCTTTTTTTTCGACACGGCGGCGGTTACCACCGTGGAGTGCCACCGGTGATTTTCATGCAGCACGGCCACCCGCCACGCTGCCTCTCGAGAAGGCTGGAGGCGACGCCAGGCAGATGAGCTGGAGCCGCGGCACGTAGCATAGTTTCCCCGCAAGCACCTGCTCTGGGTTTCGATCTTGCCTGACCCGGGGCTTGTCGGGCTCAGGACTTGCCGGGCCTCGGTCTCCCGCTGGCAAGCTGCGCCGAGGCGTGGTCTTCGGCGACATGATCTTAGTCCTCCCGGCCCAGCCTCTCGCCGATCTGCAGGAGTAATGTAGCCTTGAGCCCCGATTTTCCCGGCAAGCTCCTCTTGCCGGGTCTTGAGTTTCTATCTTATATACTTTGTTCTTGAACGGTTTGGTGTGGAGCGGAGATGGTCTCCGCAAGCATTTGATGGATCTAGCGCTGAGTTGGAGCTGCCTGCACGTTGGGGTACCGAGGTACCCCTACCTTAGTACACACCGTCAGAGCCCCTGGGCTCGGGTTACACGGTGCCGAGCGCTGCTGGGCTGTGCCCAAGACAGTGCATCGGCACGCCGGGCCCACGGCGCGTCAATCCTCTTCCGCCTCTGCTTCCCTGCAAGCAAAGCAGACGCTACGACAGGGCGTCAGGGGTAGGACGTGCCCACGCCCCTTAATGAGAGAGCTGAACGCGCCTACCCCACTTCCCCATAAAAACAGAGGCAGAGGGCGCGTTCCTCCATTGCTTTCATTGCTTCTTCTTCCTCCGCCAGAAAACCTCCTCGCTTCCACCTCCGCACCTCCTCCGCTGCTTTCTCACAAGGCCGCCGGACCTCATCCCTTCCTCACCGCTGCTATGGCCTCAAGGCCGGGGAAGGGAAGGAGAAGGCGGAAGGCACCAAGAAGGAGAAATCCAGCAGGCGGAAGAGCCTGGCCAGATGCGGAGGGAGAACATCGCCTTCGCCGCTGCCTCAAGCGTGGACGAACTCTGGCAAGCATTTTTGTTCTGGTCCAAGAGGACTCCCAAGCACTTTCTACCAGCACCCACCCTGCCGATCTCAAGGACAACTATCCCGGCGGGTACCATTTCTTCGCAGCTTTCTTTCATCACTTTGTCCTCCTTTCTCTCAATTCTTCTGCACTCATTATGCATACATATGGCTTCCACCTTCTCGATTTCACCCCTCAACGCCTGCCCTCACATATGGCGGTTTCGACATATGTGTGAGAACTTCAGAGGGATCCACCCAAATGTAGCTCTGCTCAGCATTTCTTTACCCCGAGAGCAGAGCTCCGCCCCCTCCGGAGGGGATTTCTGGGTTTTCCGCCCTAACTCAAGAGGTCAGACTTGCGGGGAGCTCAGCGATCGGTGGACGAGTGGCGCCAGATCGCGCCGGATCGCCGAGGACGAGCCGCAGCCCTTCACCGCTACAAGACCGCGCCCATTGATGGGGCAGATTGGAGCGAAGCTGACTCCGACGACGCTAAGCTCGATGTGCTTCTCATCCGGATCCTTCATCCCAAGACGCTGGGCTGTCCATCGCAGCTGTAGGCGCAGACTTTCTCCGCCGCCAGACGCCTCCAAGACAGTAGTAAAGGCTGGCCCGGGAGTACGCGGCGCGGGGGATATAAATGAGGCTCGCGACCGGGCTGAACTTCAACTTCACGACGCCTGAGCTGTGGGGATGGTCCGGAGTTTTTAAATACGACCCGCCCATCCAGAGTGGTTCAGCTTCCCCGGGAGTGGTGCCCTCCGCAATAATGTAGCCCGGAAATCGCCATGATGCCTGGCAGGATTCACGGCGGAGCGTTTCATGGATTCACTGAGCCGAGCTGGACATCATCAACTTCTTCGACACCCTCGAGGAGGTGGCGAAAAACAAGGATGAGATCCGGGTCGGCTAAGGACACCACGGATCAGAGATCGCGCACATAGCCTCTCGGTCAAGAGGCTGGCACAGCAAGAGCGTGAGTAGAATCTGATTGCACGCCCGAGGGAGGAGGAGGCCGCGGAGAAGTCCTATCAAGTGGAGGCGGCGGAGATCCGCCGGCTATCAAAACTTCCTCCTGCCGGCTTGCTGGGGTCCCTTTCCGAGGCACTCCGGGATCCACGGAACCGTGGATGAACGCGGGTAAGCGTGTGGCGCTGCCGGAGGGAGCAGAGGGCGCCGAGGGAGCGGAGGCGCCGGAGGGAGCCGGGCGCCAAAGGTAAAGGGGTCGGCAGCGCGAAGCGCCGGGCCGGCGAGCCAGCCAAGCAGGAGGAGGGAGAGAACGCCGCGTCGCCGATGATGCCGGGCGGGTCCACGGACCTTATGACGCACGACGCCTCTCGCCGCCGAAACTCCCCTCACCGGCGTAGCCCTGCAAGCCTTCCGGGCGCTCTCCGCAAGGCTGCGGCGAAGGTGAGCACGCAAGCCCCGCAATCAAGCTACTCGCCGGCAGCAAGCTTCCCTTGGGAGTCGAGCCGCTGGGGTGAGCTGCGCACCAGATGTGGCGGAGGCGACTCGCTGGCAGGCTACAGCAAAGCGCGCCCATAAGTCAAGGCCGGCAGTAGCCAGCCTCCTCGAGCGGGCGGCGTTCGGCCCACTTCTGTCTCGATTTCCACAGGCTGGGTCTCGTGAGCACCAGCCCGAGGACCGCCAGCCTGAGAGGGCTCTCGCCTCCTGCTCCTCACACCGACGGATTCAGGTGCGGTACGATCTCCGCCTTGGAGCGAAGACGACGAGGAGGAACAGGAGGAGTCCCCAAGATCGTCATCTTCTTAAATTTCGCTTTGGTCATTGCTGAATCTTTGCTTTTTTGTATTGACTCCAGGACTTTGATCGAGCGGCGCGAAGAGAGCCAAGGTGCCCGTGGGTCGAGATTGCGGATGACTCGTGACGTCGGGGGCCGGAGGCGCCCGGACCAGTTTGCCGGACCTTAGGCTGGCCCCGAGGAGTAGTTTCTCAGCAGCCCCAGCCAGTAAGTCTCTGGGTTCTCGCACCTTCGCTTGCCGCACATCTCGATAGCTTTATCTTGTCCCAATATCTTGACGTGTTTGCCTTGACTTGCGCAGGGATGGAGCCAAAAGAACAGGAGCCTTCGGAGGTCGCCCCGAGGAGCAAGCAATCCCTCCATCCCCGCTTAAGGCCGGATCCCCGCAAGGGGAGCGCCCTGGGCGGGTATTCGCCAAGGGCGTAGTAAATTGACGAGGGCGAAGTAACTCGCAAGGGATGGTTCTCCGCAAGAGAGCTCGCCGCCAAGACGCCCACCAAGGTATGTTCGGCGACTTCGCCTCCTCGTGTTGTCTCTCTTGATATTTGCTTGAATCGCTGCTTTTCTTTTTCTTCCAGCACTTTCTCCCCGGAGCGCCGATGGAGACGCGAGGTCGCTGCCGGGGAGGAAGAGGACGGCATGGTGGCGGCGATGGTGCTCCTCGCTGTCGAGGACGCAGCGGAGCCGCCAACCACACGCCTCCGAACTGCTGCTCGGCTCGGGCGGCCGGAGAGGGGACGGCAAGTTTACCACCGCCCGGAGGCTGCGGGAGCTAAGCTGCTGCCGGCCGCCGATCCTTCCGTCAAGGCGAACGGCCCGGTTGCTACTTGAAGCCCCTAACGGTGTCTTTTATCCAGATGCCGCGGGCTTCGTCATGGCGCGCCCTGGAGGGCGAGGCCTTCGACGGGAGATCTCGCCCGCTGGCTTGAAGGTCGCCGAGGGGCCCGGTGGGCGTGGGCTCATGAGGAGAAGCTGTCAGAGATCTCTCGCCTCTTACCGGCCCGGCAGCGGCTTGCTTCCTGGAGGCCCTTGCCGCCAAGGCCGCCGAGGAGATGGAGAAACGCGCGGGCGGATCCCGTGCCGCTAATCAAGCTGCTCGCGCAGGTGCGTCGGAGAGGCGTGAGCAGCTCACGGGCAAGAGGAAGAGTGGCTGTTGGAGAAAGCCGAGGCCGAGGAGCAGCAACGGCTCGCCGGGTGGAGCTGTCCCGCGAGAAGGGGAGCTCAACCAGCTGAAGGTTGCCTCGACGCCCACTTAGGAAGACCTCGCCGGGGAGCAAGCCTTGGCGGGAGTTGAAGGAGGCGAAGACGCCATGGCGATCAAGGAGGCCGCCAAAGGATCTCGCCGCCAAGGTCGTGTAACCGAGGAGCTGTTGAAGGTGGACTTGAGAAGATCGCCGCGCCGGCCACGGAGCGCGAGGAATTCACCGCACCAACTTAGAGCTCCAGCGCCGCCTTGCTGAGAAGGGCGACGAGTTGAAGGCCGCCAGGATTCCACCGAGGATCTTGAGCGGAAAGTTTCCGTACCGACGGACCCGGCCGACGCTGCCCGGCCTGTGAAACCAACTGAAGGAAGAGTCCGCGAGGAGCGATCCTTAGTGGCTGGCGCCAACAGAGCGGCCGAGGATTTCACCAGATCGCCGAGATATGGACCGAGGAATTGCGTGTCTTCCGCGAACCGCCATTGACCAGGGAGGTCGGCGCGCTGAAGTTGGAGCACCTCATTTACTCCCCGGATCCAAACTCGCCACAAGGCTAAGCTCAGCTTCTTCTTCGTGGGGTCGCAATTTCCTCGCAAATCTGGCGACGAAGAAGATCTCTGCCGCAGCTCGCCGAGGAGGCGCTACCACAGCGCGGGAACCATGGAGCGTAGTGCTGACGAAGATCGTGATACCAAGCAACCCCGTATAAACCTTCAACGCTTTCTCGTAGCTTGCTTCTACCGACGCGACATGGAGGCCTTTGAAGGAGCAAGTCGCCCACATCATCGCCAAAGTGAACAAGATCCTCAGATGGAGGGCGGCCGCGAGACTAGGCCCTCTTTCTTCTTTTTTTGTTTCTTTTGTTGCTGCACAAGCCATTACTAACTTATTAGTCATGACGAAGTTATCCTTTTGCGTGATATTTACCTTTTATTTCACTCAATGATCGGAGAATCAATTCCCTTTGTTTTGATTCTCAACTCTCAGACGCTTCAACCTTACGCTTAGGAAAGACTTGCCGGCAAGGGGCAAGGCTCTTACTCAGCAGTTAAACTTTGCCGCTGCCGTCGCGAATATTAATTTAACTTGCGAGTCGCATCAACGCAAGATAAGGGCACGGCTGTCCGCGGCAGGTTCCTCCGAGCAATGTGCTTTCCATACAAGGTGTGGTTGTTCAATGAAGGCAATCTCAAAATTTAAAATTTTGAGCCGCGCAATCCCGCAACTTAGCTTTCGAGGCCCGCGCGTTTCTCCGCAGGTTCCTTTCTTGAACAAAGACTTGGAGTGCTTGGTTCATCCTTCTCCTCCCCCTCCGCAAACTTGTGCGGAGGAACATTTCTTTTGCTTAAGAAACAAGGAGAAAAAAGAAGAGAACGGGCACGTGGGTTTTTGACGCGCTTATTGCTTGCTCGGACACGCTGGGCATACTAAAAAGATGCCAAATAACTCATGCAAATAACAAAGAAGAGCATGGAAAAGAGGCAAATAACGCAAGACACGGAAACTTTATTGTTGCACGGGTTCTGCTACCGGCTTTGTACAAAGGGTTACATGCAACGGCGGCAAAGCTTTTGTACAAAAGGAGGTTGCCGAGCGGATCACGCCAAGATGCTTATGTTCCAGAATTACCATCGGGCAAGTTCTTCGGTCTCGAGTCGACAGCGCTGGTCTCGTGGACTTGTCTCACCCGATAGGGCCTTCCCACTTCAAGGCCAACTTGTTGGAATTCTTGGCGGACTGAACACGCCGAAGAACAAGGTCGCCTCGAGGCTCCTGGCTTTGACCTTGCGGCTATCGTGAGCGCGCAAGGCTTGCTGGTATCGAGCAGCTCGTGACAGCAGTTCGAGACGCCCTTCCTCGAGGAGCACGCCATCTTGTCGCAGCGTTTTGCTCAAGCTCATCATAAGCGAGCACTCGAGGAGATCCGTGATACAGTTCCGTGGGGAGAACTCCGCTTCGCCCATAGACTAGAGCAAAGGGTGTCTGCCCGTGGCTCGGTTTGGTGTCGCTCGATGACTGAGAGCCGCCGCAGCTCCTCTATCCAATTTTTCCGCACTTGCGCAGCTCGCCGAAGTTCTTGTCTTGAGTCCGCCAGCACTTCCGCGATTGGCCCTTTTCGCTGACCGCTGCTTCCTTGGGTGAGCAACAAGCGAAATGCACCTTGGCGCCAAGGTCTTGGACATATTGCATGAAGGTGCGGGTGAATTGTGTACCGTTGTCGGTGATAATCCGTTGGGGATCCCAAACGCATACAATCGACCAAGAACTTGATCGCGATCGTGTTGTCACCTTTCACTGCTCCACTTCCGCCACTTTGTGAACTTGTCGACTGCTACGCATAAGTACTCAAAGCCCCGACGGCACGGGGAAGGGGCCGAGGATGTCGAGCCCCTGCATCGAGAAGGGCCAGGACAAAGGGATTGTTTGGAGAGCTTGAGCTGGTGATGAATTTGCTTGCATGGAACTCGACACGCTCACACTTGGTTACTAGTGCGTTGCATCTGGAGAGCTTTGCCAAAGAACCCTTGCCGGAAAGCTTTTCCGCAAGCGCTTTTGCGCCAATGGTGGCCGCAGATGCCTCCGTGAACCTCTCGCCAACAGCTGTTGTCCATCTTCCCTAGAGATGCACTTCAATCTGACACCATTGAGCCTTCTTCCAGAGCAGCTCGTTGTCCACTTAACCGGTACATACTTGACTGTCTCGTTATCCTTTCTA
The DNA here is from genome assembly GCA_021437245.1 of Aegilops speltoides. Classification (NCBI taxonomy): domain Eukaryota; kingdom Viridiplantae; phylum Streptophyta; class Magnoliopsida; order Poales; family Poaceae; genus Aegilops; species Aegilops speltoides. The sequence goes on from CM038147.1 coordinate 99,852,905, forward strand.
TCTCTTCAGGTCGCTGTGAAGTTCTCCAGTTTGCAGGAAACGGACGATCTGTTGCGCCCATGCCGGAGCCCGGGCTCAATTTAAGGACTAAAGGCATGAGGGCCGCCATGGAACCTTCGCTTTCACGGTAAGAATCTCTGCCCGCCGAGCTGAAGGTTCCCCGCAAGCTTGTCGGGCAAGTCTTGTCGGGAACACTTGCTTTGATCGCACAGATCCGATGATCGGCGGAGCAGATTGTTCCTCAGCTCTGGAGGTTAATCCTGGGACTTGGCGGCGGCTCTGTGGAGGTCCGCCGCAAGTAGTCGCCGGACACCAACTTTCTTCTTGGACTGCCCAATTGATGGCGCCACGAAGGTTGAGTCAGCTCGAGCAAGAAGGTCCTCGGTTCCATTGTAACTTCATTGAAGCACACTTTGAAAGGCCGCTCGCGATTTCATTCTCAGCCTTGAATGTGTTCCATCTGCACCTTCAAAGTGCTCCTCAAGCTTCCTTACTTCATCTACATAGGCTTCCATCAAAGGGCTCGATAGTTCTTGTTAACTTGCCGGACCACCAACCGGGAATCCCCGCACGATCACTTTGATCCAAGCTCGTCGCAACCCGAGGCCGCAAGCAAGCCTCATATTCAGCGGTGTTGTTTGTCGCTGTTCTCTTGGAAAGTGCATCCGATAACATACTTGAGGTGCTCTCCGTTGGCGCTGATGAGTACGACGCCGCACCGGCGCCTTTGTAGCGAGAAGGCACCATCAAGTACATTACCCATTCACTGCCGCCTCCTTGTGCGGGTGTACTTGTTTCTTGAACTTCTTCATCGTGTGTCGGGTCCACTGCTATAAATTCTGCCAGAGCCCGGCTCAGATGGTTGAAGTACTTTCAAACTTGAGTCCGGCTCGGCTCCCAGCTCTGGTCAGATTGTCGCCGAAGTCTCTGGCGGCGCTTCGATCGTGGTCCGAGCATCTTCTTGCCGCCGCTTCGTCGAGACTGGCGTTGATCTTGACGAGCCAGCAGGTCCGACGATGCCGTGGAGCCGTCGTCGGCGTTATTCCGCGGGCGGCGTCTTTTCGTTCGCGGCGGGAGTGCACGGTAGTTGCACCCGGCGGTCTTATCGCCGCGAGCTTCGCCTTCCCGCTTGCGCGCCGCGAGGCCGCAGCTGCTGCTGACGGTCGTTGTTGGCGAAAGCGACCAGGCTCGATGGTAGCCCTCGATCCTCGACCTTGTCCGCCGCGGGAGAAGTCGAGGAGCATTTGCGCTCGTGGCGCTTCCGCGAAGTGGAGGGAAGCGGAGCGGCGGCGCGAGCGGACGCTCGGGCTTCCGGCGGTGTTGGAAGGAGCGAGGTCTGTCCCGGCGCCGCTTTGCCGTGTGCGGGCGGGGTCCGGAACATCTCGCGAGCCCCGACGTGTCCTTGTTCCAACAAGCGGATACCACCTCACGTGGTATGGCGCTGCTGGGTCGTCGTCTTGCTGAGATGGGCGTGGGTCTCTGAGGCCGGCGTGGTCCTCCGTCCTGTCCACGATCGGTGGCACCGCGGCGCCCTCGCCGGTGTCCACCCTTCCACCGGCGTCTCCTCCGCTGCCGTCGGCTCCGGTGGCGGCGGGAAAGACGGAGATGGTCTGCGACCCTCGAAGCTCTCGTCTTGGGGCCATGACGCATTGTCGATGAAGCTGGCGACGGCCGGAGAGGTTGATGAAGAGGCTTTGGCCTTGACGCCGGATCGAGTTCGCACAACCTCGGCGCCCCTACCCGCGCGCCGAAGATGTCGCGGCGGATGGGTGGCGCGGCACCTATAGGGCGGGCCCTTCGTGTGTTGATGCACGGGCGGAGGTTGCGCGGAGAGCGGTCGAGCGATGCACGCGGGATTTTACCCGGCTTCGGCGCGATGGTCGCGTAAAACCCTCTTGCTGCATTGTGTTGTATTAGATCCTGCTCAGAATGCGAGCAAATGGTGGAGTGGTGTGTGAAATCTCGCGAGGTAGCGATCGCGGAACCCCTTCACGAGTAGCGGTGGTGAACCCCTCACGTTGTGCATGGGCCTCCTTTTATAGGGCAAGGGTCACCGACAGTGTCAGCGTGAGGTAGAGGGGTAAAACGTAAAGAGGTGGTAGTTGGAGCAGTCTTGGGAACAAGTGCAGCTACGGTGCTTTCTACCTACTTTTGACAGAGGGGACAAGGGCATTAAATGCCCGTCGCCGTCGCCCAAAAGCTCCCGCCATTGCGTCTTCTTTCGACACGGCGCGAAGCCACCACCGTGGAGTGCCACCGCATTCTTCATGCAGCCACGGCCACCCGCCACGCGTCTCTGGAGAAAGGCCGGAGGCGACGCGGGCGATGAGCTGGAGTGCAGACACGTAGCATAGCTCTCCCGGCAAGCACCTTGTCGGGGCCTTGATCTTGCCGACCCGGGGCTTGTCGGGCTCTGTGACTTGCCGCTCCCGGGTCCTCGCCCGGGCGCCTGCGCCGAGGCGTGTCTTCGCGACATGATCTTCTAGTCCTCCCGACGAGCTCCTCTCGCGGGGATCTGCAGGAGTAATGTAGCCTTGAGCACAGGAATGGCCTTCCGGCAAGCTCCTCTTGCCGGGGTCTTGAGTTCTATCTTATATACTTTGTTCTTGAGCGGCTTGGTGTGGGCGGAGATGGTCTCCGGCAAGCATTTGATGGATCTAGCAGCGGGGCTGGAGCTGCCCGTGCACAAGTTAAGGGTCTTGAGGTACCCCTACCTTAGTACACCGACAGAGCCCCTCGGCTGGGCCATACACGGTGCCGAGCGCTGTTGGGCCAGGCCCAAGACAAAGGCTGCAGGCACGCTTGAAGCCTGGCCAGCGTCGAATCCACTTCCGCCTCTGCCGCCTTCCGTGCAGCAAAGACAGCGTCGATTCTTGGCGCCGTGGGGTAGGGCGTGCCCACGTCCCTTAATGAGGAGGCGAACGCGCCCGCCCCACTTCCCCATAAAAGCAGAGGCGGTGGCGCGGTTCCCCTCCATTGCTTTCATTGCTTCTTCTTCCTCCGCCAGAAAACCCTCCTCGCGCTCCACCTCCGCACCTCCTCCGCTGTTTCTTTCGCCCGCGGCGTCGCCGGACCCTCATCCCCCTTCCCTCGCCGCTGCCGTTATGGCCCCGAAGGCCAGGAAGGGGAAGGAGAAGGCGGAAGGCACCAAGAAGGAGAAATCCGAGCAGGCGGAAGAGCTCGCTCAGATGCGGAGGGAGAACATCGTCTTCCCTTGTGCTCGGCGTGGACGAACTCAGGGCAAGTACTTCTTGTTACGGTCCAAGAGGACCTCAGCGCACCCTCGGACCAGCGCCCACCGGCCGATCTCAAGGACAACTATCCCGCGGGTACCATTTCTTCGCAGCTTTCTTTCACTGCGGTCTTTGTCCTCCTTTCTCTGAATTCTTCTGTACCATTATGCACATATGGCTTCCACCTTCTCGATTTCACCCCCAGCGCCGTCCTCACAATGGCGGTTTCGCTTTATGTGTGAGAACTTCGTGAGGGATCCACCCAAATGTAGCTCTGTTCAGGCATTTCTTTACCCCGAGAGCGAGCCGTCTGCCCCCTCTCGGAGGGATTTCTTGGGTTTTCCGTCCCGAACTGAAGAGGTCGTTGCTTGCGGGAGCTCCGCATCAAGTGGGGACGAGTGGCGCGCAGATCTGGTGCTGGATCGTCGAGGACGAGCCGCAGCCCTTCACCGCGCCGCGCACCGCGCCATTGAGCGGGGCAGAGATTGGAGCGAGCTGGACTCCGACGACGTCAAGCTCGATGCTGCTCTCATCCGGATCGCCGCCTCCGCACGCTGGGCTGTCCATCGCAGCGGTAGGCGCAGACTTTCTCCGTCGCCCGCCGCCCCCCAAGACAGAAAAAGGCTGGCACAGGGAGTACGGCGCGGGGGGATATAATGAGGCTGCGCCGGGCTGAACTTCAACTTCACGACGCTGGAGCTGTGGGGATGGTCCGGGAGCTCTTCATCTGACCGGCCCATCGAGTGGTTCGAGCTTCCCGGGGAGTGGTGCCCTACTGCAATAATGTAGCCCGGATCGTCTTCGCCATGATGCCCGCAGTGATTCCCGGCGTGGGCGTTCATGGATTCCGCTGAGCGGCTGACATCATCAACTTCTTCGACACCCTCGAGGAGGTGGCGAAAAACAAGGATGAGATCCGCGGGCTGACACGGGACACCACGGATCAGGAGATCGCGTACATAGCCTCTCGGGCCGAAGAGGCTGCTGCAGCCGCAGCGGCAGGAGAATTCGATTGCACGCCCGAGGAGGAGGAGGCCGCGGAGAAGTCCTATCAAGTGGAGGCGGCGGAGATCTGCCGGTTGCTGAAACTTCCTCCCGGCGCGCTTGCCGGGGTCCCTTCTCTGAGGCACTCCGGGATCCACGGAATCGTGGCTGAAATCGCGGCAAGCGGTGGCGCTGCCGGAGGGAGCAGAGGCGCCGGAGGGAGCGGAGGCGCCGGAGGGAGCCGGGGCGCCAAAGGTAAAGGGGTCGCGGCGCAAGGCGCCGGGCCCGGCGAGCCAGCCGGCGAGGAGGAGGGAGAGAACGTCGCGGTCGCCGATGATGCCGGCGGGTCCACGGACCTTTATGACGACGACGTCTCCTCGTCGTCAGAAACCTCCCCGCCTCTGGCGAGCCCCAAGCGTTCTCCGTCGAAGCGCCTCCGCAAGGCTGCGGCGAAGGTGAGCACGCAAGCCCCCCGGCAACTGCCAGCTCGCCGGGCAGCGCAAGCTTCCCGGGGGAGTCGAGCCGCGCCGGGGGTGACCAGCGCACCAGATGTGGCGGAGGCGACTCGCGGGCAGGCCACAGCAAAGGCGCCCCATAAGTCGGCGTCGAGCAGTCAGGGGCCTCCCCGGAGCGGGGCGGCGGCTCCGCCCACTTCTCGGGTCTCGACCGCCACAGGGGCTGGGTCTTCGCAGCCCCCAGGCCCGAGGACCGCCAAGCGCCGAGAGGGCGCCGTCTCTGCTCCTCACACCGGCGCATCTCGGGTGCGGTACGACCTCTCCGCCTTGGCGAAGGCGACGAGGAGGAACAGGAGGAGTCCCCAAGATCTTCATCTTCTTAAATTTCGCCTTGGTCATTGCTGATGCTAATCTTGCTTTTGTATTGACTCGGGACCTTGGTGGCGGGCGGCGAAGAGAGCCAAGGTGCCCGTGGTCGAGATGCGGATGACTTCGCCGTCGGGGGCGGGGCGCTCCGGACCAGTTTGCGGACCCGCGCCGTCGAGGAGTAGCCCAGTGCAGCCCCAGCGTAAGTCTGGGTTCTGCACCTTCGTTGCGGGTACATCTGATAGCTTTATCTTGTCCCAATATCTTGGCGTGTTTGCCTTGACTTGCGCGAGGATGGAGCCGCGACAACGAGGAGCCTTCGGAGGTCGCCCCGAGGAGCAAGCAATCCCTCCATCCCGCCAAGGCGGATCCCGGCAAGGGGAGGCGTCCGACAAGGGCGGGTACTCCGCCAAGGGCGAGTAGCCCGACGAGGGCGGCTACTCCGGCAAGGGATGGTTCCCCGGCAAGAGAGCCTGCCGCTGAAGACGTCCACCAAGGTATGTTCTGCGACTTCGCCTCCTCGGTGTTGTCTCTCTTTGGATATTTGCTTGAATCGCTTTTCGCTTTTTCTTTCTTCTTCCAGACCCTCCTCCCCCCCCCCGGAGCGGATGGAGACGGAGGTCGTCGTCGGGGAGGAAGAGGACGTGCATGGTGGCGGCGATGGTGCTCCTGCTGTCGAGGACGCGGCGGGAGCCGCCGAACCACACGCGCCCGGAACTGCCTCGGTTTCCGACGCGGCGGCCGGAGAGGGGGACGGCAAGCGCACCACCGGCCCGGAGGCTGCGGGAGCGTCAAGCGCCGTGCCGGTCGCCGATCCTTCCGTCGAAGCAGAACGGCCCGGCTGCTACTTGGAAGCCCCCAACGGTGTCTTTATCCAGATGCCGTGGGCTTCCTCGTCGCGGGCGCCCGCGGAGGGCGAGGCCTTCGACGGGGAGATCCTCGCCTCCGCGGGTTTGAAGGTCGTCGAGGGGCCCGGCGGGAGCGGTGGGCCCGATGAGGAGAAGCTGCTTCAGCAGATCCTGGCCCTTTACCGGGCCCGGCAGGCGAAGCTTGCTTCCCGGGAGGCCCTTGCCGCCAAGGCCGCCGAGGAGATGGAGAAACGCGGCGCTCCGTGCCGCCAATCAAGCTGCTCTCCGCGAGGTGTCGGAGAGGCGTGAGCAGCTCACGCCGCAAGCGGTATGAAGAGTGGCTGTTGGAGAAAGCCGAGGCTGAGGAGCAGCAACGGCTCGCCGGGGTGGAGCTGTCCCGGCGAGAAGGGGAGCTCAACCAGCTGAAGGTTGCCCTCGACGCCCACGAGGAAGACCTCGCCGCTCGGGAGCAAGCCCTTGGCGGGGAGTTGAAGGAGGCGAAAGACGCCGCGGCGACCGCGGAGGCCGCCAAAAAGGATCTCGCCGCCAAGGTCGTGCAACTGGAGGAGCTGTTGAAGGTGGACTCGGAGAAGATCGCCGCGCTCGTCACGGAGCGCGAGGAATTCACTCGCACCAACTTAGAGCTCCAGGCGCGTCTTGCTGAGAAGGGCGACGAGTTGAAGGCCGCCAGGGATTCCGTCGAGGATCTTGAGCGGAAAGTTTCTGCGCTGACGGACTCGCTTCGGCTGCCGGGCCCAGAAACCAAATGAAGGAAGAGCTCCGTGAGGAGCGATCCTTAGTGGTCGGCGCCAACAGAGCGGCGAGATTTCCGCCGCATCGTCGAGATATGGACCGAGGAATTGGTGTCTTCCGCAACCGCCATTGACCAGGAGCTCTTTGCGCTGAAGTTGGAGCACCTCATTTACTCCCGGATCAAACCTCGCTCACGAGTGCCAAGCTCAGCCTCTTCTTGAAGTCGCGCCAGCTCTCGCAAATCTGCGGACGAAGAAGATCCCCGCGCAGCTCGCCGAGGAGGCGCGTCTGTTGTGCGCGGGAACCATGGAGCGTGTGCTGACGAAGATCGTATACCGCAACCCCGGTATAAACCTCTCCAACGTCCTTCGCAGCTTGCTTGCCGCCGACGCGACATGGAGGCCTTGAAGAACAAGTCGCCCACATCATCGCCAAAGTGAACAAGATCCCGGGATGGAGGCGGCCGCGAGACTAGGCCCTCTTTCTTCTCTTTTTTTGTTTCCTTTTGCTGCTGCACAAGTCGCTACGAACTTATTAGTTACCGCGACAAGTTATCCTTTGCAGGATATTTACCTTTATTTCGACCAATGATCGCAGAATCAATTCCCTTGTTTTGATTCTCAACTCTGTACGCTTCAACCTTACGCTTCTAGGAAAGACTTGCCGGCAAGGGGCAAGGCCTTACCGGCAAGCAACCTTGCCGCGGCCAGTCGCAACACACTTAACTTGCAGAGTCGACTCGAACGCAAGATAAGGGCACGGCTGTCCGTCGGCAGGTTCCTCCGAGCACAGGTTTTCCATACAAGGTGTGGTTGTTCAAGGAAGGCAATCTCAAAATTTAAAATTTTGAGCTGCGCAAATCCCGGCAACTTAGCTTTGAGGCTGCGCGCGTCTCTCCGCAGGTTCCCCTTTCTTGAACAGCACTTGGAGTGCTTGGTTCATCCTTCATTTCCTCCCCCCCGGCAAACTTGTGCGGGAGGAACATTTCTTTTGCTTAAGAAACAAGGAGAAAAAAAAGAAGAGAACGGGCACGTGGCTTTTTGACGCGCTATTGCTTGTCGGACACGCGTGCCATACGAAAAGATGCCAAATAACTCATGCAAATAACAAAGAAGAGCATGGAAAAGAGGCAAATAACGCAAGACACGGAAACTTTATTGCTGCACGGGGTCTGCGCCCGGCTTTGTACAAAGGGTTACATGCAACGGCGGCAAAGCTTTTGTACAAAAGGAGGTTGCCGGAGCGGATCACGGCGACCGCGCCTTATGGGTAGAACTTGCGAAGATGCTCTATGTTCCAGGAATTACTCACTGGCAAGCCTTCTTCGGTCTCGAGCGGACAGCGCCGGTCTCGTGACTTGTCTCACCGATAAGGGCCTTCCCACTTCAAGCGTCAACTTGTTGGAATTCTTGGCGGACTGAACACGCCGAAGAACAAGGTCGCCTTCCTCGAGGCTCTGGCTTTGACCTTGCGGCTATCGTGGCGGCGCAAGGGCTTGCTGGTATCGAGCACCTCTTACAGCAGCCTGGAGACGTCCCGTCTCGAGGAGGCATGCGTCATCTTGTCGCAGCTTGCTCTTGCTCAAGCTCATCATAAGCGAGCACTCGAGGAGATCCGTATACGAGTTCCGTGGGGAGAACTGCTTCTGCTCCATAGACTAGAGCAAAGGGTGTCTGCCCGGTGGCTCGGTTTGGTGTCGTTCTGATTGACCAGAGAGCCGCCGGCAGCTCCTCTATCCAATTTCTTCCGCACTTGCGCAGCCTGTCGAAAGTTCTTGTCTTGAGTCCGCGCAGCACTTCGCGTGGCCCTTTCTGCTTGACCGTTGCTCCTTGGGTGAGCAACGGAAGCGAAACAGACCTTGGCGCCAAGGTCTTGGACATATTGCATGAAGGTGCGGCTGGTGAATTGTGTACCGTTGTCGGTGATAATCCGGTTGGGGATCCCGAAACGGCATACAATCGACCTGAAGAACTTGATCACTTGATCGTGTTGTCACCTTTCTCACTGGCTCCACTTCTGGCCACTTTGTGAACTTGTCGACTGCTACGTACAAGTACTCAAAGCCCCCGACGGCACGGGGGAAGGGGCCGAGGATGTCGAGCCCCCAGACCGAGAAGGGCCAGGACAAAGGGATTGTTTGGAGAGCTTGAGCTGGCTGATGAATTTGCTTTGCATGGAACTGACACGCTTCACACTTGGTTACTAGTGCAGTTGCATCTTGGAGAGCTTCTTGCCAAAAGAACCCTTGCCGGAAAGCCTTTCCGGCAAGCGCCCTTGCGCCAATGTGGTGGCCGCAGATGCCTCCGTGAACCTCTGCCAACAGCTGTTGTCCATCTTCCCTAGAGATGCACTTCAATCTGACACCATTGAGCCTTCTTCTGTATAGCTCGTTGTCCACGAACTGGTACATACTTGACTGTCTGGTTATCCTTTCTATCTCTTCAGGGTCGTCAGGAAGTTCTCCAGTTTGCAGGAAACGGACGATCTGCTGCGCCCATGCCGGAGCCCGGGGCTCGACGACAAGGACTAAAGGCATGAGGGCCGCTGCGGGAACCTTCGCTTCTACGGCAAGAATCTCTGGCTCCGCCGGAGCTGAAGGTTCCCCGGCAAGCTTGTCGGGGCAAGTCTTGTCGGGAACACTTGCTTCGATCGCCTGAGATCGATGATCGGCGGAGCAGATTGTTCCTCGGCGTTACGGAGGTTAATCACAGGGACTTTGGCGGCCTCGGGGAGGTCCGCCGCAAGTAGTCGCCGGACACCAACTTTCTCTTCTTGGACTGCCCAATTGATGGCGCCACGGAAGGTTGAGTCAGCTGAGCAAGAAGGTCCTGGTTCCACAGGTAACTTCATTGAAGCACACTTTGAAAGGCCGTCTGCGATTTCATTCTGAGCTCTCGGAATGTGTTCCATCTGCAGACCTTCAAAGTGCTCCTCAAGCTTCCTTACTTCATCTACATAGGCTTCCATCAAAGGGCTCTGATAGTTCTTGTTAACTTGCCGGACCACCAACTGGGAATCCCCCCGCACGATCAGCTTCTTGATCCCAAGCTCGGCCGCAATCCTGAGGCCGGCAAGCAAGCCCTCATATTCAGCGGTGTTGTTTGTCGCTTGCTCTCTTGGAAAGTGCATCTGGATAACATACTTGAGGTGCTCTCGGTTGGCGCGATGAGTCTGACGCCGCACCGGCGCCTTTGTAGCGAGAAGGCACCATCGAGTACATTACCCATTCACTCGTCGCTCCTTGTGCGGGTGTACTTGTTTCTTGAACTTCTTCATCAGGTGTCGGGGTCCACTCTGCTATAAATTCTGCCAGAGCCCGGCTCTGTATGGTTGAAGTACTTTCAAACTTGAGTCCGAAGCTCGACAATTCCAGTGCCCACTCAACGATCCTGCCTGTTGCTTCTGGGTTGTGCAATATCCTCTTCAGCGGGAAGCGAGTGACCACTGTTATCTCGTGTGCTTGGAAGTAGTGGCGCAGCTTTCCACCCTTTACCAAGTATATAGATGCATTAATAATATAAGAGATATTGTGATATCCCAACCAAAACCCTGTCCACCATGGAGAAATCTTCAACTTCACCTGCAAGTAGCAACGCTATAAGAGGGGCTGAGCAAAGCGGTAACATAGCCAAACAATGGTTTGCTAGGAAGGGTGTCAAAGGTTAGAGGTTCATGGCAATTTGGGAGGCTTGAAGGGCAAATGATAGGCAGCGCAGCAAAGCGATAGAAGGAAGCAACTAGCATAGCAATGATAGTAGTGAGATCCAGGGTAGCGGTCATCTTGCCTGAAATCCCGCAAGGAAGAAGAACGAGTCCATGAAGAAGATGAAGCCACGAAGACGAACCACACGTAGACGAACGCATCCTCACGAATGCAACGAAACGGGAACTATCGAGAAGAAGCACACAACATGGTAAACACACCACACATAGGCAAGGCATGATGCACAACAAGCATGATGCATGACAAAGTCTACATGAAGCTACTCATGGCAAGAGATGATGCAAACAAGAACAACACATCAAGGCAAGTTTAAATGAGGCCGGAAACAACATATAACAATTCCGGTAAGTCCTCATATGTAAATTTAGAAATTAGTCCAGATCTGAATAAACCTTATGTCCAAGTTGTTAAACAGCAAGTTAAGATGCACCACAATGATCTACACGAAATTCTAGTCAAGTTACATATAAAGTTCATTAGATTCGGAGCTACGGCCTAGAAGATATGAGCAAAACAATTTAAACACGGCATCGATGCAAAATGCATACAAACATCGAGCAAACACCTCAGAACAAGGATGCAACATGATAATATGGAACTACATGCATAAACAAGCAAGTTTCATACAGAGCACACTCAAAACGGAGCAACGGTGCAACACATACACTCCAAACATGATATAACAACAATCTTTCCATAACAGCAACTAGGCATATTGCAAGCATCAAAACAATATACTACAGCACCCCAACATAATAACAAAAGGCATGGACATGAAGTACAGGTAAAGCACAACAAAACATGAACACTGAGCTATCTCTAGAAAAGGCTAGAACATGCTCAAAATGACATGGTAAGATTGCAAATAATAACAGTTTCAGACTTAGCAGAAAATAACATCAGGTTGCAATGTTTAGAACAAGCAAACAACATGTTACAGGAACATATCATGGCAAACAAAGGCATAGCAGGAATCTACTAATTGCATAGATCAAAAGTCCCTTACTGACCATGAGCCAGAAAGGCACAAAAAATATGATGGCACCCATGTAAACATGGCAACTTATATTACAGATTCATACATGGCAGGAACAACAATAAGTAGGCATGTTGATGAGCTTGAACCACTCACCACAGAGCAATACATGGCATGGCACGGCAACCAACAGTAAGAAGACATGTTTATGAAGCTAAGCATGGCAAGAGCAAGTTCATAGGGTGCATGGCACACTAGCAAAACACATGGGAACTAGTGAACTTAACGTTAACAAGCTGATAGCAACATTATCAAGCAACTTTGGAGCAAGATATGAACAATCTACAACAAGCTATAAATGCAACCAGGGGCATGAATGGATAGAGCAAGACATGTAGATCAAAACATGTTTATAGAGCATCTCCAGATTATGCATAGAATGATTAGTAACAACATGTTTATGAAACAAACCAAGTCAAGAACAAGTCCATAGCATGCAAGGATCAAATATAGCAGCCTTGGCCAAATTGAATAACATGTAAACAATCTGCCAGGAAACATTTTGAAGCCAAAGTAGAGTACTCAAATGACATGCTAGACTACTCCATAATTGCAAACAAGGGCATGAATGGATAGACAATAACCATATGTTCAAATCACCCTTACTGAAGTATCTCAAAATATGAATGGATCTCTCTGTAGCATCAAGTTTACATGGCATCAAAATAACAGCAGAACAGGGACTAAAACCAGCAATATCACGAAGCCTAGTTTGCATGCTTGTGCTAGTCACCACATTGATCACAAAAATACATGGCATACACCCCAGGAAAGATGGCATGGCATAGATCAAAACACATGTAGACATCAACCTCATAGGATGCACACATCAATCATGGCAAAAATGACAAATGAGCAAGTTATAACAGTTTCAGCAGATAAACATCAACATGCACTCTTCCAACAGCATTTCGGGCATCAAGATGAGCTCAAATGAAAATGATGCAATGGAGTGAAATGAAGTACTCGTCGAGACGAACAATTTGACACATTACACGCACGAAACGGAGCTACGGATCCAGAGATACAATGCGATGAACATGGCATGATTATTATGCAAAATCAGGGACTTAGTGGAATAACGGGGTCAACATCCAGTTTTGCGCGGTTTACGAGGTTCGTCGGAGGGGTCACCGGAGTCGTCGCCGGAGATGGGGAAGGCTGGATCCGGCCGGCCCGGCCATGGATCCGGCCGGAGGAGGCGCCGGCGAGGCGGGGAAGGCGGCGGCAGCGCCCGGAGGCGGAGGGCGCAGCGGAGAGGCAGAGGAGGCCGCGCCGGGGTCGGGCGGTCTGGCCGGCGTCCGAGGCGGGCGCGCTGGCCGAAGCTTCATCTGCGGGAGGTGCCGGCGGGCGGCGTAGGCTCGCGAGCACCGCGATTTCAGGGCGGCGGCGGCGGGCAGCGGCGGCGGGTCCGGGCGGTCTGTGAGCACGCCGGCGGCGTAGGTCGGGCGGTCCGGCGAGGAGGCGGTGGCGGCGGGAGGCCAAGGCGCGAGGCGGGCGCTGCAGGCTGCGGGCGGCGGCGCAGCCGACCGGCTGTCTTGGGCTCGCGATAGGCTTTCGCGGCCGGCGGCGCTGGGCTGGCGGCGGAGACCACGCGGCGGTCGGCGATTGGCTGGGGGGAGCGGGGCGGACGTGTCCGGCTGCCGGGCGGACATGTCCGGCGGCGCGAGGAGGGAGAGGACTAGGGTTTGCCCGAGATTTCGGGGGAGGGGCTAATTTATAGGTAGAGGGAACTAGGAGAGTCCAAATGAGGAGCGGTTTTCGGCCACGCGATCGTGATCGAACGACCGAGAGCATGGAGGGGAGTTAGATGGGTTTCGGCCACTTTGGCAGGGGTGTTGGGCTGCAAACAAAAGAGGCCTTTACGGTTACCCGGTTAACCGTTGGAGTATCAAACGACCTCCAAATGGCACGAAACTTGACAGGCGGTCTACCGGTGCTATACCAAGGCTGCTTGGCAAACCTCGGGCCATTCCGAGAAAGTTTAACACCCGCTCACAACAGGAGACAAAAGTGGGAACACCGGGGGACATAGGAGTGCCGGATTGCAAAACGGACAACGGGGAAAATGCTCGGATGCATGAGACTAACACGTATGCAAAATGAAATGCACATGATGACATGATATGAAATGCATATGATGACATGGCAAAGTGCAACACGCAAGCAAATAACATGGCAACAACGACGAATAACTGGCAGACACCTGGCGCATCGGATCCGGGGCGTTACAACACTCCTCCACTAACAAGCGATCTCGTTCCGAGATCTTAGGACCGAGATGAAAGGGAAAAGGGGATGAGGTAAAACAAAAACTCAAGAGAAGAAGCAAAGAAACAAGAGCACTCGAGAAGAAGAGCGGAACGACGAGAATGACGAGAATCAAAAGCTCACGAGATCAAATAGACTAAGAAATCACTTGTTCTAACCGGAGTGGTTAGAATGAGAAAAAAACGAATATGACTGAAAGGATTTAGGTAGCATTCCGACTGAAAATGGGAGGATTAGAACTAACTTGAGAGGATGGAATGATACTTGATGAACTCTTGAAGAATGAAATAAATCATGAGGACCCACCATGAAGAACTCCGGTAACAAAAAGATGATGAGATACAAATGAAGGATGAAAGAATAGATTAGCGTTGTGATGATTCAGAAGGAGGTTCCGACGAAATGACCGAGGAAATTGAACTCCGGAAAAAGAAAGATAGATCACTTGGAATCAAGAATTTATTCATCAAGAACAAACTCCGAAGAAAGGGATTAATCACCTGGATGAAATAAGAATAAGATTTATTGTATGCTTATCCTTCATCAAATTAAATTGATGACAAGCAATGGATTTTGCATACTACTTATTCTTCTTGAAAAGGATTGAGAATTGACATATCACAAACTTGAGAAAATCTTCATGAATCACCGGTAGGATTGGAAAGAATGAATGAATTAAAATGATAATCCAGGAAAAGAATCTTGAACGAACCACCGTAAGAATTCGGAAATGACTGATGAAAGAGAATGAATCACCGGGAAGAATTAAAAGAACAAATATGATAGAGGGGATTTACATGCAAAAGAACAAAGAGATCATGAGCTGATTAAAGAACACTTGAACGAAACACCGGGGTAAGTAGAGAACGATAACTGGAATGATGGCTGAGGGAGTCCTGGACTGGGGGGTGTCCGGACAGCCGGACTATCATTATCCGCCAGACTCCAAGACTACGAAGATAGAAGATTGAAGACTCCGGCTCGTGTCCGGATGGTACTTTCCTTGGCGTAGAAGGCAAGCTTGGCAATACAGATATGTAGATCCCCTACCATTGTAACCGACTTTGTGTAACCCTAGCCTCCCCCGATGTGTATATAAACCGGAGGGCTTTAGTCCGTAGGACAACATACATTACAACAATCATACCATAGGCTAGCTTCTAGGGTTTAGCCTCCTTGATCTCGTGGTAGATCTACTCTTGTACTACCCATATCATCAATATTAATCAAGCAGGACATAGGGTTTTACCTCCATCGAGAGGGCCCGAACCTGGGTAAAAATATTGTGTCACTTGTCTCCTGTTACCATCCGCCTAGATGCACAGTTCGGGACCCCTACCCGAGATCCGCCGGTTTTGACACCTTTCCTCGAGGAGCAACTTTCGAGAGCCGTGCCCGCGGTTATGTGGCAGATGGGAATTTGTTAATGTCCGCTTGTAGATAACTTGACACCAGATCCGAATTAAAACGCATCAACCGCATGTGTAGCCCTGATGGTCTCTTCTCGGTGGAGTCCGGGAAGTGAGCACGGTTTCTGTGTTATGATTGACGTAAGTAGGAGCTCAGGATCACCTCTTGATCATTGCTAGCTTCATGACCGTTCCTTTGTTTCTCTTCTCACTCTCATTTGCGTATGTTAGCCACCATATATGCTTAGTCGCTGCTGCAACCTCACCACTTTACCCCTTTCTTTCCCATTAAGCTTTGCTAATCTTGATACCCATGGTAATGGGATTGCTGAGTCCTCGTGGCTCACAGATTACTACAACAACAGTTGCAGGTACAGGTTTTATCGGATGATCTTGACGCGAGAGCGATGCTTGCTTGTTTTGGAGTTTCTTCTTACCTTCTTGATCGGGGATAGGTTCGAGTGTCGGCAGCTGGGCTAGCGAGTGGATATTGTTTGAGTTTCATTTATGATTCATCCGTAGTCGGATGTGGGTCTTATGTATGATGTATTGTTGTATTCATGTGGCATTGTATGCCTTATGTATGTATCCCTATCTATTATGTAATGTTGATGTAATGATATCCACCTTGCAAAGCGTTTCAATATGCGGGTCTATCCTTAGTGGGACCTTCGAGTTCCTTTTGGATAGGGTCGCATATTGGGCGTGACAGGCAAGCACCAGGCCACGAGATTGGAGGGCACGCCCACCCCCCTGGGCACGCCCCCTATCTCGTGGGCCCCTGGTGGCCCCCCTCCACTTATGCCAGCACCCACACACTTCATCTTCTACACAAAAAAATCCCCATCCAGCTCAAGCGCGAGTTCTAGCTCATTTTGCTGCGATTTTCGATCTCCTTGCTCAAAGCTCCATTCACAAAACTTCCTTGGGAGATTGTTGCTCGGTATGTGACTCCTCCATTAGTCTAATTAGTTTTTGTTCTAGTGCTTTATTCATTGCAAATTTTTGCTGCATAGGTGACCATTTTCTTGAGCTTGCATGTTAAATTTATGAGGTCCCAAGCAATTCCAATGCATGATATAGGCTCTAGGCACTTGTAGGAGTAGTTGCTATCAATCTTGTTTAGTTTTATTCACTTTTATTTTGAAGTTACTAAAATTTCAGAAATTTTTCAGAAAAGAATTATGTCTAGGAGAATGTACCAAGGTGGTTCCTCGGTGAAGAAAGTGCCCAGGATTGCTATACGTGAGCAAGATGTTGAATTGCCGAGGGACGCAGATGTACGAGCTTGTGAGTGGCCATCCGATGATTTTATGGTCGAGGCAGGCTTTAAGGAGGAATTTGACGCGTATGTGCGTAATGCTGAGCTGGAGGACTTCTTACAAGATAAGTGTCCTCAGTACTATCAATTGACTGATTCCTTTGTGCGGAGGTTTAAATATAACTGCACGCGTAATTCTCCTAGTGTCATATTTGATATTTATGATACATCTTATACCATGGACCTAGAGGATTTTACAACTGCTTGCAAACTTCCGCGGTGGGGTAATATTAATGATCCTCACAAATCTGAATTTATAGACTTTCTTGCTAGTATTATTGTGGGAGAATCCAGGGACATAGCACAAGCTACCATAGGGAGCATTCATTTTCCTACTATACATTATTTTGCTCTCTTCATTGGTAGATGCACTAACAGTAAAGATGAAGCATGTCACATGTGTGTCCCTGATCTATGTGTCCTCAAGAGTGCTGTGTTAGGTTATAAAGGTTATAACTTGTGGGCAATAGTTGCACGTAGGTTGCAGAATAATAGTAGAAAGGGAGATTTATTTGGAGGAATATATGCAACCCGTGTGGCTAATTATCTTGGTATAGCCCCACGAGAGGGAGATATGATGATACCTCCTATTTATTTGGATAATGAAGCTATGGTCCATCATCAATTTCTTAGGAGGAATGAACAATTCCTCCATTATCGACTAATCTATAATAGACGCAACGTCGTCCATGTTACTCTTCCTGCTCCCCACCTTTTTGATTATCAGGCAAAAGGAAGATTTGTTGTCACCAGGGAGGAAGCAGCTGAACACGAGGGGAGAGCGGAGGAAGCTCGCCCACATGCCGCAGCTCAGTACGACCCCATCTACAACTACGGATATGAGCCAGGCGGTCCTTGGTACTAGACCAACTTAGGCCAAAAGCCTAAGCTTGGGGGAGTACGTATTTCTCACCGACTTTACATCCATGTTCACACACTAGTCATTGGTGCTCATACTCTTTCATTGTATTGTCCATGTTAGTTTAATTTCCTTTTTTTAGCTTTCTTCTTGTGTGTTCGATAAACCTTAAGAAAAACCAAAAAAATTAGTTAGTTTAATTTCCATGCTTGTAGTAGAAATTAAAATGAAAACCCAAAAGGATTTCTTGTTCTTCTTCTTGCTTGTTGGGAGCTTTCCCGTGTAAATAGTTTTATTTTACTTTCTTTCCTTTGGGGGTCGAGAAGACCATATTGAAAATGTTTAGTGGCTCTCTTATGCATGATTGTTTATTTAACGTAGAGCCCATATTACCCTGTCTTCTCTTTTGAGTTGAATGCTTGTAGATTCCAGCTTAGTCCAATGCACGTGCACTATTATTATTATACACATCGTTCGGTCGTGCAAGGGAAAGGCAATAATGACGATATATGATGGACTTATTGAGATGAGAAAAGCTGGTATGGACTCGACCTCTCTTGTTTTTCTAAATGTGATGAGTTCATCGTTCCCGATTCAGCTTCTTATGAAGTAAACATATTTGCAATGACATTTAGAGATTACAGTTGCTTGTGCGATGCTTGATCAGCTATGAGTTACAATGGTTTACCTTGCGTGCCAACATGCTATTAGAATGATTATGATGTGGTATGATGGGATGGTATCCTCCTTTAAATGAATTGAGTGACTCGACTTGGCACATGTTCACGCATGTACTTGAAACAAATCAACATAGCCTTCATGATATTTATGTTCATGGTGGAATATATCCTACTCATGCTTGTACTCCGTATGAATTAATTTTAATGCATGTTTATGACTGTTGTCGCTCTCTCAGTTGGTCGCTTCCCAGTCTTTTGCTAGCCTTCACCTGTACTAAGCAGGAATACTGCTTGTGTATCCAACTCCTTAAACCCCAAAGTTGTTCCATATGAGTCCACCTTACCTTCCTATATGCGGTATTTACCTTCCGTTCCAAGTAAATTTGTATGTGCCAAACTCCAAACCTTCAAATGAAATTTTGTTTTGTATGCTCGAGGAACTCATGTTTCAACTAGGGCTGCCTATATCTTCCATGCTAGGTGGGTTATTCTCAAGAGGAGTGGACTCTGGTCCTCATTCACGAGAAAGGGCTGGTAACCGGGATGCCCAGTCCCATGATCCAAAAAGATCAAAGCAAATCAAAATAATTAAACAAAACTCCCCCAGGGCTGTTGTTAGTTGGAGGCACTCGTTGTTTGGAGCAAGCCATGGATTGATGCTTGTTGGTGGTAGGGGGAGTATAAACCTTTACCATTCTTTTTGGGAACTGCCTATAATGCATGTAGTATGGAAGATACAGCCATCTCATAGTTGTTGCATTGACAGCGAAAGTATGCCGCTCAAAATGTTATTCAATCCCTATTTTAAAATCGAGCTCTGGCACCTCTACAAATCCCTGCTTCCCTCTGCGAAGGGCCTATCTATTTACTTTTATGTTGAGTCATCACCCTTCTTGTTAAAAAGCACCAGCTGGAGAGCACACTATCATTTGCATTCATTATTATTGGTTTATATTGGGTATGACTTGACTGGATCTCTTTTACCATGAATTACAATGTTTAGTCAGTCCTTGATCTTTAAAGGTGCTCTGCATTTATGTTTTGCGGTCTCAGAAAGGGCTAGCGAGATACCATTTTGTTATATCATGTTATGATTGTTTTGAGAAAGTCTTTTCATCCGAGTTTTATTATTATGGCTCGCTAGCTGATTATGCTATGATATGAGTAATTGTGAGACCTAAGTGTTATTATGAGTATGGTTAGTTCATAATATTTGCTGAAACCTGAATGCTGGCTTGGCATCTTTACAACAACAAGAGCAAACAGAGTTTGTAAAAAAATTTTTATCACCTTTAGTTTATCAACTGAATTGCTTGAGGACAAGCAAAGGTTTAAGCTTGGGGGAGTTGATACGTCTCCAACGTATCTACTTTTCCAAACACTTTTGCCCTTGTTTTGGACTCTAACTTGCATGATTTGAAGGAAACTAACCCGGACTGACGCTGTTTTAGCAGAACTGCCATGATGTTGTTTTATGTGTAGAAAAGAAAAGTTCTCGGAATGTCATGAAAATCCATGGAGACACTTTTTGGAAAATATAAAAAATACTGGCAAAAGAATCAAGACCAGGGGGCCCACACCCTGGCCACGAGGGTGGGGGCACGCCCCCTCCCCCTGGGCAAGCCCCCTGTCTCGTGGGCCCCCTGGACCTCCACCGACCTCAACTCCAACTCCATATATTCACGTTCAGGGAGAAAAAAATCAGAGAGAAAGTTTGATCTCGTTTTACGACACGGAGCCGCCGCCAAGCCCAAATCTCTCTCGGGAGGGCTAATCTGGAGTCCGTTCGGGGCTCCGGAGAGGGGGATTCGTCGCCGTCGTCATCATCAACCATCTTCCATCACCAATTTCATGATGCTCACCGCCGTGCGTGAGTAATTCCATCGTAGGCTTGCTGGACGGTGATGGGTTGGATGAGATTTACCATGTAATCAAGTTAGCTTTGTTAGGGTTTGATCCCTAGTATCCACTATGTTCTGAGAGTGATGTTGCTATGACTTTGCTATGATTAATGCTTGTCACTAGGGTCCGACTGCCATCATTTCAGATCTGAACCTATTATGTTTTCATGAATATATGTGTGTTCTTGATCCTATCTCGCAAGTCTATAGTCACCTATTATGTGTTATGATCCGACAACCCCGAAGTGACAATAATCAGGATACTTCTCGGTGATGACCATAGTTTGAGGAGTTCATGTATTCACTATGTGCTAATGCTTTGTTCCGGTTCTCTATTAAAAGGAGGCCTTAATATCTCTTAGTTTCCGCTAGGACCCCGCTGCCATGGGAGGGTAGGACAAAAGATGTCATGCAAGTTCTTTTCCATAAGCACGTATGAATATATTCGGAATACATGCCTAAATTACATTGATGAACTAAAGCTAGTTCTGTGTCACCCTATGTTATAGCTATTACATGAGGAATCGCATCCGACATAATTATCCATCACTGATCCATTGCCTACGAGCTTTTCACATATTGTTCTTTGCTTATTTACTTTTCCTTTGCTACTATTACAACTACTACAAAACCCAAAAACATTACTTTTGCTACCGTTACCTTTATTATCATATTACTTTGCTACTAAATACTTTGCTGTAGATACTAAGTTATCCAGGTGTGGTTGAATTGACAACTCAACTGCTAATACTCAAGAATATTATTTGGCTCCCCTTGTGTCGAATCAATAAATTTGGGTTGAATACTTTACCCTCGAAAGTTGTTGCAATCCCCCACACTTGTGGGTTATAAGGCCTTGATTTTTTCGCCAGTATTTTTTATATTTTCCAAAAGTTATCTCCGTGAATTTTCAGGTCATTCCGAGAACTTTTATTTTCTGCACAATAAACAGCAGCATGGTAGTTCTACTGCAAACAGTGTCAGTCCGGGTTAGTTTAATTCAAATCATGCATGTTAGAGTCCAAAACAAGGGCAAAAGTTTTTGGAAAAGTAGATACGTTGGAGACGTATCAACTCCCCCAAGCTTAAACCTTTGCTTATCCTGAAGCAATTTAGTTGACAAACTGAAAGTGATAAAGAAAAACTTTTACAAACTCTGTTTGCTCTTATTGTTGCAAATATGTAAAGCCAGCATTCAAGTTTTCAACAAAGATTACGAACTAACCATATTCACAATAACATTTAGGTCTCATATTTACTCATATCAATGGCATAATCAACTAGCGAGCAATAATAATAAATCTCGGATGACAACACTTTCTCAAAACAATCATAATATGATATAACAAGATGGTATCTCGCTAGCCCTTTGTGAGACCGCAAAACATAAATGCGGAGCACCTTTAAATATCAAGGACTGACTAAACATTGTAATTCATGGTAAAAGAGATCCAGTCAAGTCATACCCAATATAAACTTATAGTAATGCATGCAAATGACAGCGTGCTCTCCAGCGGGTGCTTTTTAATAAGAGGGTGATGACTCAACATAAAATTAAATAGATAGGCCCTTCGCAGAGGGAAACAGGGATTTGTAGAGGTGCCAGAGCTCGATTTTAAAATAGAGATGAATAACATTTTGAGCGGTATACTTTCACTGCCAACGCAACAACTATGAGATCTCGATATCTTCCATGCTACATACATTATAGGCGGTTCCCAAACAGAATGGTAAAGTTTATACTCCCCCACCACCAACAAGCATCAATCCATCGCTTGCTCGAAACAACGAGTGCCTCCAACTAGCAACAGCCCTGGGGGAGTTTTGTTTAATTATTTCGATTTGCTTTAATCTTTTTGATCATGGGACTCGGCATCCCGGTTACCAGCCATTTTCTAGTGAATGAGGAGCGGAGTCCACTCCTCTTGAGAATAACCCACCTAGCATGGAAGATACAGATAGCCCTTGTTGAAACATGAGCTGCTCAAGCATACAAAACAGAATTTCATTTGAAGTTTTAGAGTTTGGCACATACAAATTAACTTGGAACGGCAGGGAAATACCGCATATAGGAAGGTATGGTGGACTCATATGGAATAACTTTGGGGTTTATAGAGTTTGGATGCACAAGCAGTATTCCCACTTAGTACAGGTGAAGGCTAGCAAAAGACTGGGAAGCGAACAACTGAGAGAGAGACAGCAGTCATGAACATGCATTAAAATTAATCAACACTGAGTGCAAGCATGAGTAGGATATAATCCACCATGAACATAAATGTCGTGAAGGCTATGTTGATTTGTTTCAACTACATGCGTGAACATGTGCCAAGTCAAGTCACTCGAATCATTTAAAGAAGGATACCACTCTATCATACCACATCACAACCATTTTAATAGCATGTTGGCACGCAAGGTAAACCATTATAAGCTCCTAGCTAATTAAGCATGTCATAAGCAACTATAATCTCTAACTATCATTGCAAACATGTTTATTCATAATAGGCTGAATCAAGAACGATAAACTCATCATATTTACAGAAAAAAGAGGTCGAGTTCATACCAGCTTCTCTCATCTCAATCAGTCCATCATATATCGTCATTATTGCCTTTCACTTGCACAACAGAATGGTGTGTATAATAATAATAGTGCACGTGAATTGAACTAAGCTGGAATCTGCAAGCATTCAATTCAAGGGAGAAGACAAGGTAATATGGGCTCTAAGTTAAATCAACAATCATGCATATGAGAGCCACTAAAAATTTTCATTATGGTCATCTCCTCTCGACCCCCAAAGGAAAGAAGAGAAAATAAAACTATTTACACGGGAAAGCTGCCAACAAGCAAAAGAAGAATGAGAAATCTTTTGGGATTTCATTTTAATTACTACTACAAGCATGGAAATTAAACTAACTAATTTTTTTTTTTGTTTTTTCTTAAATTTTATCAAAGACACAAGAAGAAAACTAGAAAAAGAAATTAAACTAGAATGGATAGTACAATGAAAGAGAATGAGCACCGACAACTAGAATAAGTGTGTGAACATGAATGTAAAGTCGGTGAGAAATACGTACTCCCCAAGCTTAGGTTGTTGGCCTAAGTTGGTCTATGCCCAAGGATCGCGGCTACTCTCCCCGGTGTACTGAGGAGTGTCATCTGGATAGCACTGGCTGGCGATCTCCTCCGGATCCCACTGATAACAGGATGGACGACAAGGGTCCAGTGGAGGTTCCGGCTTAGGCTCTGGAGCGGATGTCTGGCCTCGATGTGCGTACAGAGCCTTCGGCAAGACAAGGTAATGGCTGTTCGATCCGGTCGTGGAGGAAGTCGGTGAGGCCCGCATTTTCAGTCAAAGAATAAAAGTCTTCATAAATTCGGGCTGCTCTCAAGAAATTATCACAAGGCCACTCACACGGCCTTACTTCCGCTACGTGAGGAAGATTATACTTGGCTTGTTATTTCTCCTTAGCTTGTTTATCCTTGGAGCTTTAGCTAGAAGAGCCCCTCAAGAACAATCTCTTCATCTTTTTCTGAAAATTTTAGTAACTTCAAAATAAAAGTGAATCAAACTAAACAAGATTGATAGCAACTACTCCCACTACTGCCTTGAGCCTATATCATGCATTGAATTACTTGGTACCTCATAAATTTGACATGCAAGCTCAAGAACAGGGTCACCTAGGCAGCTAAAATTAGCAATGAATAAAGCACTAGAACAAAAACTAATTGGATCATTAGAGGAGTCACATACCAAGGAACAATCTCCCAAAGCAGTTTTGTGAATGGAGCTTTGAGCAAGGAGATCGAAAATCACAGCAACATGGGCTAGAACTCGTGCTTGAGTTGGATGGGGATTTTTTTGGGAGGAAGATGGAGTGTGTGAGTGCAGGAATAAGTGGAGGGGGCCACCGTGGGCCCACGAGGCAGGGGGCATGCACTATAAGAGTGGGCGCGCCCTGGACCCTCGTGGCCAGGTGCTTGCCCCCCTTGCTGTGTTCTCAGTCCCTAAAATCCTCAAATATTCTATAAACAATCATACTAAATTTGCAGGGCATTTGGAGAACTTTTATTTTCGGGATATTTTTTTATTGCACGGATAATTCAGAAAATAGACAGATAATACTATTTTTGCTTTATTTATTCTAAATAACAGAAAGTAAAAAGAGGGTACAGAGGGTTGTGCCTTCTAGTTTCATCCATCTCATGATCATCAAAAGGAATCCACTAACAAGGTTGATCAAGTCTTGTTAACAAACTCATTCCGAATAACATGGAACTGGAGAAATTTCGAATAAAACTAGGTTACCTCGACGGGGATATGAACATCCCCAACAATAAGAATATCATATTTTTTCTTGACAGCAGGAAGAGGAAATTCAACACCTCCAATAATGATAGTTGGAACTTTTCCAATAGAGTTGATGCTATGAACTTGAGGTTGTTTCCTCGGAAAGTGTACCGTATGCTCATTACCATTAACATGAAAAGTGACATTGCCTTTGTTGCAATCAATAACAGCCCCTGCAGTATTCAAAAAGGGTCTACCAAGGATAATCGACATACTATCATCCTCTGGAATATCAAGAATAACAAAAGTCTGTTAAGATAGTGACATTTGCAACCACAACAGGGACATCCTCACAAATACCGACAGGTATAGCAGTTGATTTATCAGCCATTTGCAAAGATATTTCAGTAGGTGTCAACATATTCAATTCAAGTCTACGATATAAAGAGAGAGGCATAACACTAACACCGGCTCCAAGATCACATAAAGCAGTTTTAACATAGTTTCTTTTAATGGAGCATGGTATAGTCGGTACCCCTGGATCTCCAAGTTTCTTGGTATTCCACATTTAAAAGTGTAATTAGCAAACATGGTGGAAATTTCAGCTTCCGGTATCTTTCTTTTATTTGTAATGATATCCTTCATATATTTATTATAAGGATTTACTTTAAGCATATCAGTTAAGAGCATACGTAAGAAGATAGGTCTAATCATTTCAGCAAAGCACTCAAAATCCTCATCATCCTTCGTCTTGGATGGTTTAGGAGGAAAAGGCATGGGTTTCTGAACCCATGGTTCTCTTTCTTTACTGTGCTTCCTAGCAACAAAGTATCTTTTATCATAACGTTGATTCTTTAATTGTGGGTTATCAAGATCAACAGTAGGTTCAATCTCTACATCATTATTATTGCTAAGTTGAGCATCAACATGAACATTATCATTAACATTATCACTAGGTTCATGTTCATCACCTGATTGTGTTTCAGCATCAGAAATAGAAATATCATTGGGATTCTCAGGTGTGTCTACAACAGGTTCACTAGAATCATGGAAAGTCCTATCATTTTTCTTTTTCTTCTTTTTAGAAGGACTAGGTGCATCTAAATTATTTCTTTGAGAATCTTGCTCGATTCACTAAGGGTGGCCTTCAGGATACAAAGGTTCCTGAGTCATTCTACCAGTTCTGGTAGCCACTCTAAGAGCAAAATCATGTTTATTACTTAATTCATCGAGCAAATCATTTTGAGCTTTAAGTACTTGTTCAGCTTGAGTGGTAAACATAGAAGCATATTTGCTAATGATTTTAAGTTCATCTTTAACTCTAGCCATATAATCACTGAAGCATCCAATCATGTGAGCATTACTCCTTAATTCTCTACCAACATAAGCATTAAAACTTTCTTGCCTAGCCATAAAGTCAACAAATTCATCTAAATATTGGCTAGGAAACTTAGTAGACGGGATTTCAACTTTATCATATCTATAGAGAGAATTTACCTTTACTACCTGTGTTGTGTTATCAAGACAATGTGTTTCTTCGACAGGAGGTATATTAAGACCATGTATTTCTTCAATAGGAGGTAAATTCTTAACATCTTTAGCATTAGTACCTTTTTCTTTCATTGATTTCTTTGCCTCTTGCATATCTTCAGGACAGAGAAATAGAACATCCCTCTTCTTCGGAGTTGGTTTAGGAATAAGCTCAGGAGTTGGCTCAGGAAGAGTCCAATTATTTTCATTAGTCAACATATTATTCAATAAAAATTCAGCTTGGTCAACTGTTCTTTCCCTGAAAACACAACCTGCACAACTATCCAAGTGGTCCTTGGAAGCATCGATTAGTCCATTATAAAAGATATCAAGTATTTCATTTTTCTTAAGAGGATGATCAGGAAAAGCATTAAGTAATCATAGAAGCCTCCCACAAGCTTGTGGGAGACTCTCTTCTTCGATTTGCACAAAATTATATGTTTACCTCAAGGCAGCTTGTTTCTTATGAGCAGGGAAATAGTTAGCAGAGAAGTAATAAATCATATCCTGGGGACTACGCACACAACTAGGATCAAGAGAATTAAACCAAGTTTTAGCATCACCCTTTAATGAGAATGGAAATATCTTAAGGATATAGTAATAGCGGGATTTCTCATCATTAGTGAACAGGGTGGCTATATCATTTAACTTAGTAAGATGTGCCACAATAGTTTCAGATTCATTGCCATAAAAAGGATCAGATTCAACCAAAGTAATAATTTCAGGATCAACAAAGAATCCATAATCCTTATCAGTAACGAAGATAGGTGAAGTAGCAAAAGCGGGGTCATATTTCATTCTAGCATTCAGAGTTCTCTGTTTAAGTTTAGCTAGTAACTTCTTAAGATTAGATCTATCATTGCAAGCAAAAAGATCTCTAGCACTTTCTTCATCCATAACATAATCCTCAGGAACAATAGGCAATTCATACTTAGGGGGAGAACCTTCATCATCACTATCATCAATAATTTCATCATCTATAATTTCATTCTCTCTAACCCTAGGAAGTTGTTCATCAAGATATTCACCTAATGGCACAGTAGTATCAATCATAGAAGTAGTTTCATCATAAGTATCATGCATAGAAGAAGTGGCATCATCAAAAACCTGCGACATATCAGAATTCAAAGCAGTAGCAGGTTTAGGTGTCGCAAGCTTACTCAAAACAGAAGGAGAATCTATTGCGGAGCTAGATGGCAGTTCCTTACCTCCCTCGTAGTTGAGGGAAAAATCTTAGTTCTTTCGTCTTTCAAGTTCCTCATAGTGATAAGAAGATATAAATCCCAAGTGACTCAAAGAATAGAGATATGCTCCCCGGCAACGGCGCCAGAAAATAGTCTTGATAACCCACAAGTATAAGGGATCGCAACAGTTTTCGAGGGTAGAGTATTCAACCCAAATTTATTGATTCGACACAAGGGGAGCCAAAGAATATTCTCAAGTATTAGCAGTTGAGTTGTCAATTCAACCACACCTGGATAACTTAGTATCTGTAGCAAAGTATTTTGTAGCAAAGTAGTATGATAGTAATGTTAATAGTGATAAAAGTAACGATAGCAGTTTTGTAGTGATTGTAACAGTAGCAACAGAAAAGTAAATAAGCGAAGCGCAATATGTGAAAAGCTCGTAGGCATTGGATCAGTGATGGATAATTATGTTGGATGCGATTCCTCATGTAATGGTTATAACATAGGGTGTCACAGAACTAGCTCCAGTTTATCAATGTAATGTAGGCATGTATTCCGAACATAGTCATACGTGCTTATGGAAAAGAACTTGGATGACATCTTTTGTCCTACCCTCCCATGGCAGTGGGGTCCTAGTGGAAACTAAGTGATATTAAGGCCTCCTTTCAATATAGTACTAGAGCAAAGCATTAACACATAGTGAATACATGAACTCCTCAAACTACGCTCATCACCGAGAAGTATCCCGATTATTGTCACTTTGGGGTTGTCGGATCATAACACATAATAGGTGACTATAGACTTGCAAAATATGATCAAGAACTCACATATATTCATGAAAACATAATAGGTTCAGATCTGAAATCATGGCACTCGGGCCCTAGTGACAAGCATTAAGCATAGCAAACTCATAGCAACATCAATCTCAGAACATAGTGGATACTAGGGATCAAACCCTAACAAAACTAACTTGATTACATGGTAAATCTCATCCAACCCATCACCGTCCAGCAAACCTACGATGGAATTACTCACGCACGGCGGTGAGCATCATGAAATTGGTGATGGAGGATGGTTGATGATGACGACGGCGACGAATCCCCCTCTCCGGAGGCCCGAACTGACTCCAGCTCAGCCCTCCCGAGAGAGATTAGGGCTTGGCGGTGGCTCCGTCACTACTAGGAAAAGGCCTACTAATGGCGCACCAGTTTTGCCTACTAATGGCGCACTACTGGTGCGCCATTAGTATCACGCCACTAGTATTTTTTACTAATGGCGCACAACTGATGCGCCATTAGTATCTGGTATACTAATGGCGCACCACGCAGTGCGCCATCAGTATGTAACACCATGCGCCATTAGTATGCCTCCCAGGGGGCCATACGTAACCATGTGCTTTGTCATACTAATGGCGCACTCTGTAGCGATGCGCCATTCGTATCCTTTGGCATACTAATGGCGCACCTTGAGGTGATGCGCCATTAGTATGAATATTAGGTTTTTTACTTTTCTGATTTTTGCACAGGTTACAAAATATATTATTGGACAGAATATAGACAACAGCACACAACAACAACAGATTCATTGAATACAATAGAAGATTAGTCTCCAAATAGAATTCATCATATTAGTCTCCGAATTCAAAAGACCGAACAAAGATAAAACATTACAAGTCTCAAGACCGCGGGTATCGAGTTTGTCTTCACATTACAAGTCTATATCGATCATCTAAACTACCATCACATATAAGAGAGTTGCGGTCATCACGATGAGCATCATCGCGATCAAACTGGTCTTCATCCGGTTCCTCCAACGCTCCCTCCTCTTTCCCGCTAGATAGCGGACGTATCTAGATTCGGCCTCCGCCCTAGTGGTGTACCTTTGTAATCTATATCGCTGAAGCGGTGAACCTGTCTCCGACACTCCTCCCAGTCGTCGTAGACTCCGGGAACCTTACCCTTGTACATGACATACGAAGGCATCTCTATGCACAAGCCAAACAACAGACAATACATAAGCAATATGTAAGTATGCAACAAAAGGATTGGAAGAGAAAAGCAAGACATTAATAGCGTGATTCATGGTCCTACTAATAAATAGCATCGATTACATCTAAGTTGAACGACTGTCCAAACCAAAGAGACATACAAATTCATTAAAGTTTAATTACAACATGAGCCAATCAATGTTTCAGAACTACACATCACTACTTTCGACTCGACTCATCGGACAGGAGCATGGATGAAGCCGTCGTCTGCCGTGATGGTCATGAAATCGCGGTCGTTGTCAGCCTGCATTTGTAGCGTTCCGTCTATCTCACTGTTGGACGGTTGATATCTGAGGAAGAACTGCCCCGAGGTATGAAGGACATCTTGATGGATGATGTCCGCAAACTCCGACTGGACGCGAAAGAATTCTTGTCTGAGGTCCGCGTACTGGATTGCCGACAAGCTCGCGGCCCAATCTTTGAGATTATCAGGTAGCAGAAGGTGATGATGGTCCCTTACGATCGCCCGCATGTGATGGAGGGCGTAGTAGGCATCCTTCTGATCGCCAGGCGGCTGCTTGACGCAGCAGAACTTCGTATTGTGTGAGAACATTTGTTTGCCGTACTTACAAACTGCCCTGGTGAAGGTGCCTCCAGATTTGGCGTAGCCGGGGAGAACATCATCAAGAACTTTCTTGACATTTGTGTAGTCTATCTTGGAGTTACGGTTCGGGTCAAAATATGTGGCCATGGAATATTTCGGGCTTAAGAGGATGAGTGTGCAATGTGTGTCACAGCACAGAACACGGAATGTTAGGAAAAAAAGAATGATCGAAATCTAAGAAATCATATGTTACCAGGTGGTTAAGGGATGACTTACTCAGGAAAGTAAGCCACAAGGAAGTTATCCTTATCTGGGTTTGCCAGAATGACGCCTTCGAGGTGTGAACTCGCAACTTGGTGGTCCCCAGCGCTGCTCAAGTGCTTGGCACACATGTAGAAGGGGTCGACTATCACGATGTCCGGGGTCTTGTCTCTAATGATCCACATCTCCATACTCAGCGAAAACAGTCGAACGAAGGTGTAGTGTAGTGGATGAAGGTTAAACATAGCAAAGATGTCATCAAAACCGCAGGACGATCGTACCCCCGATGTCGCCATCCACAAAGCCCTTGCCCTGTGGCGCCTTGGCCACGAAAACCGGGTATGCCACATCATTCTCTCTGAGACGTCGCTTCTCCAAAGAAAGAACACTGTCGTGCAGATTCCGCATAGCACCGGTTGCAGCATTGAGCATACTTGTCGGTAGCATCGCCCTACCCGCCACGTGCACCCTCCTCGAGATATCCTTAGGCGAAGGTGGCCCGTCCTGAGCACGGATCGAACTCGGTGCCGGCTGGCTCGCACCGGCGCCCTTGTTAGTCTTTCGTTTCCGTCCCTTCTTCTTGATCTCCTGTAATGGGACCGAGTTCTTCTCACAGACCGCCTTCTTAAGCGTGGTGGGGCTGATAATATTTCGCACCTCAGCTATCTAAGGCTCGGTAAAGGCGGGAGCTGGAGGCATCTCCTGAGAACTGAACGCCAGACGACGCTTGTTGCAATTGGATTTCTCCGCCGTACCAGCTAAATCGCGGTCGTCTTGGTTG
Source organism: Aegilops speltoides (assembly GCA_021437245.1). Classification (NCBI taxonomy): domain Eukaryota; kingdom Viridiplantae; phylum Streptophyta; class Magnoliopsida; order Poales; family Poaceae; genus Aegilops; species Aegilops speltoides. The sequence continues at coordinate 99,883,381 of CM038147.1, forward strand.
GGTTCTTGAGAAAGAGGCCCGCAGAACTCGTCAGCGTACCCATGTTCAGCAAAGTACTTATCGACTTTGGTAAATATACCGTCGTCGTTGTCGCCGTCGTCCGGATCCTGTGCCATAGGGATGTCCGGATCCTGTGCAATAGGGATGCCCGGCAGGTCCGGTAGCATTGCGGCATTCTTGCCATGGCTTGGCGCCGGCACGACTGGCGGTCTTGTCTGTGGGGTGGTGTCCCCCGCACCCAAATGAATCTGGCTCTTCGGCCAAAGCAGGGGCCAGTTTACGTAGGCGCTGAGGGTCATCTCATCTTGTTCATCGGCCCCAGCGGGTCGAATCGGAGGTAATAGCTCGTCGCAGCCTGGCAGCACCTGAACCACTTCAACCCTATACACTGTGGGTGGCATGGGATTACCGTAGAACATGGGGTTGCCCGGTTGAACGATTCTGCTCTTGGCGACATCGACCAACTCGCCACCCACGAAGTGCAAAAGAGTGCAAGGAACGTCGGCGGCGCCCTGCGAAAACATGTAGGGTGTCAGGGATGCCCAGTCAAAGGCAAGGAGATGAAGTCAACGGCCGAGAGGCTTAGTTACCGTGATGCCGTCGAGCTCGGCTAATGTCGAGGCACTGCCAACGGCGGGCGTGCAACTGACGGAGGGGCCGCTTGCTGGCGAGGTGCCGGCCGACGTACACCCGGGTGCATTAAGCTCCATTACCCGTGCCGGCGCCAGAGACACGAATACCGCCTCCGCCGGAGACACCAATGGCGCCGCCAGAGACACCAATGGTGCCGCCTGCGCGCTGTGCGAGTTGCTGGCCGTGAAGCTAGGAACCGGGGGAGGCCCCTGTTGGCCGCCCGCAATCCACGTCGTCAGCCCATGAATCAACGTAGGCACCATGGCATTGAGCTTCGTTCCCAGTTGTTGTTCCACTTGCTCTTGGACAAGCTCCGGAATCCGCGCCACTTGTGCCTTGAGTGCTTCAACCTCGCGCGACTGCCTTTCCGAGCTGGTCTTTTTCTCCTTTCGCCCACCAGCTGTATAGTATGATGACCATTTTGTGGACAAGCCTTTGCCGGCCACACGACCAGCTGACGTCGGCTTACTAAGCTTATCCTTGTTTTTCATTACGTTCAACGCCCTATTTAAAGGGGTGTCGAAAGGGGAGCTCTGAGACGACCCCGCGCTACTGCTTTCAGTGTCCTGCGGAAGGAACACACTAGTAGAAAAGGGGGCAATGGTCCAGGCCGGTCCAGCGCATTAGTCCCGGTTCAATCCAGAACCGGGACCAATGGGGGCATCGGACCCGGTTCGTGAGCCCCGGGGGCCGGCCGGGCCACGTGGGCCATAAGCAAATGGTTACGGCGCAATAAGCAAATGACACAAGCGAAGAAAAAGTGAAGACTTTCTCCCGCAACTATTGTTCGTTTATGATACCATTATATTATGGCCGATGAGTATGATACCATTTTTCGTTTTGTACATGCACATGCTATGTGTGGGTCAATTTATGATATACCATGCCAACTTTCAACTTTTTCAGAGTTCATTTGAAATGTCTTATGGTTCGCCCTCGTAATAATTAAAAATAGCAACAATAAGTATTTTGTTGTAAGTAGAAACAAAATAAATTAAATAAAGCAAGAAAGAAAACAAAAAAAGTGTTTTCAAATTTGAAAATTAGTAATGGCACTAACAGAAAGTTTATAATTTTCCTAAAACTAGAAGCAAAAAGATTTAAAAATAGAGCAAAAAACAAAAGAAAATAAATAATGCAGAAAACAAAACAAAAAACAACAATAAGTATTTTGTTGTAAGTAGAAACAAAATAAATTAAATAAAGCAAGAAAGAAAACAAAAAAAGTGTTTTCAAATTTGAAAATTAGTAATGGCACTAACAGAAAGTTTATAATTTTCCTAAAACTAGAAGCAAAAGATTTAAAAATAGAGCAAAAACAAAAGAAAATAAATAATGCAGAAAACAAAACAAAAAAAACAACAATAAGTATTTTGTTGTAAGTAGAAACAATATAAATTAAATAAAGTAAGAAAAAAAATGCCACCCATCTTTGGCCACGGCCTGAATACGATCGGTATCCCTATTTGGGCCAGATTCAGCCCGCAGATGGCCCGTGAAGGTCCAACAGCAACGAAGAAGCAAATAGGCCCGTAAGCCTGCAGCTAAAGGAGTTCAAGAGGGAGCGGCAGCGGGCTTATAAACCACTGCGCTCCCTCTCAACTAGCGAGGTGGGACTAAACTTTGGCCCCGACGCTGGCAGCGCAGGGCCTTTGGTCCCGTTGGTGGCTCCAACCGGGACTAGCAGTGCTAGTCCGGTTGTAGCCACCAACCGACCAAAGGTCAGAGCTTCCGCCCTTTGGGCTGCCAAAAAGAGGCCTTTGGTCCCGTTGGTGGCACCAACCGACTAAAGGATTAGTCCCGTTGGTGCCACCAACCGACTAAAGGTTGTGCTATATAAGCAGCACTTGGCGTTTCCGGCCAAATCGCCCACTTCTCCCCCGACGCCCCCTGCTCCTCCTCGTCGCTGTCGCCGCCCGACGCCCCTACTCCACACCTTGCTGTCGCCGCCGCCGCCGACGCCGTCAGGCTACTCGCCTTCGCCGCCGCCGCCGCCCCTGTGAGCATAGCTGCTCCGCGCCCCTCCGTCCAGCGCCCTGCGCGTCCACCGCACCGCCGCCCTGCACCGCCGGCCGCGCCGCCGCCCTCAGTCTCGGCCACACTGCGCCGCCCACATCTGCTTGGCAGTGCGCCGCCGCCCACCCTGCCTGCCGCCCCACCCCCCGCCCCCCTGCCCTGCATTTTTTGTTCATTGCATTTTTTCATATGTATAATGTATATATGTATGTGGTATACCTATATATATATGTGATGAATGGTCGATGTGGCTATATATGTATGTATGAATATAATGTTCATAGCATTTTTTTGTTTATATATGTTTTTCATATATGTATTAATTTTATATTTAGGTTGTTAGTAGATATCGATCGATTTTAGGTTAGTGCATTTTAGGTTAGTGTAGAGGAGAAAGTAAAATAAGGAAAAGGAAGAAAAGAGGAAGAAGGAAGAAGGAAGAAGAAGAAGAAGAAAAGAAGAAAAAAAGAGGAGAAGAAGTGTGTGTATATGTGTTTGTATGTATATATATGTGTACATATTCATAGTATTTTTTTAAATAAGTGTATTTTTTTGTTCATTGCATTTTTTTCATATGTATAATGTATATATGTATGTGGTAGCTATATATATATGTGATGAATGGATGTGGCTATATATGTATGCATGTATGAATATAATGTTCATATAGCATTTTTTTGTTTATATATGTTTTTTCATATATGTATTAATTTTATATTTAGGTTGTTAGTAGATATCGATCGATTTTAGGTTAGTGCATTTTAGGTTAGTGTAGAGGAGAAAGTAAAATAAGGAAAAGGAAGAAAAGAGGAAGAAGGAAGAAGGAAGAAGAAGAAGAAAAGAATGAGAGGAAGGAAAATAAGAAGAGGAAGAAAGGAGAAAAGAGGAGAGGAAGAAGAGGAGAAATAAATAAGAAGAGGAAAAAGAAGAAAAGAAGAGGAGAAGAAGAAAGGAATAGAGGAGAAGAAGAAAAATAGAAGAAAAAATTCTATTTTTTCTTCTTCTCTCTATTCCTTTCTTCTTCTTCTTTTTTTTCTTCTTCTTCTTCTTCTTCTTCCTTCTTCCTTCTTCCTCTTTTCTTCCTTTTCCTTAATTATTTTCCTTTCTCGAGGGAGAAGAAGAAAAGAAGAGGAGAAGAAGAAAGAAAGGAAAGGAGAAAGAAGAAACTTAAACACGAGGGGTGGTACCGATACCCCTCCCCGATATGTATATGTATGTCGCGTGGTTGTCGATATAATTAACCCCTCTAGATACAACTGCAGCAGCCCCTCGGCCCTCTCGCTCGACCAAAACTCTCGAGGACACCCAAACCCTAGAGAGAAAACGATGTTGAATAATAATTGACATGTTGTCAATATTTGCGAAACTATGGAGCACTCCGAGAGCGAAGAAAGCAGAAGCGATGTTGGAAATAATCGCAAATGGAAGTGATGATGTTGCGTCATTTCTCATCGACACCGTTGGTCGATGGATGAAGAAGAGGGCTATGATTATGATGGCTTCGACCTGCATTAATGCGGTACAAGAGGAGGACTATGTTCATGATGGCTCCGGTGACACAATGGAGGTACAAGACGAAGGAGACCGTGCGAGCCGAGTCACCGAACCGAGTCCGCCAGGTATATATATATTAGTTAAGCCCGTGTTGACAAGTTAATTGATGCATCCATTGTTTTGGTATATGTACACATATTAAGTATACCGTCGTCTTTCTTCCTTATAATTTCTAGCCCTCGGATCGAGCACAACTTGACGGAGACGAGGCCCAAGAAAAGTTGAGCTCGGATGAAAAGTTTGAGATCATAGAAATCGCGCCGACGGCGAACCGATTGAACCCATCCGGACAAAGAAGGCATTTTCGCTTTCGGTCGGGGGTTCTTGTTAGGCAAAGGATCCCGATCAGCATCCAGCAATGGTATAAGCTCATAAGGATGAAGACCCTGAGGTGTCTTATGTCAATGATTTGCAGAAAGAAGATCTTTGGAATGAGCTGAAGGCAAATTTCACCCTACCGCCAGAGGAGGATCCGGAGAAGCCGGTTAAAGAGCAATTAATCAAGTCTTGTGCTCTTAAGAAGATGGCTGGCCTAATGAGGAGGTGGAGGAAAGAGCTGAACCAGTTTGTCCGTAAAAAGAGACACCAGAATTCATCGGCAAATATGAGAAGATCAAAGATCATCGCCCGCATTTGTGGCCCACAAGACATCGGAAAAGAGTAAGAAGATGTCGGAGACAAACAAGAAAAATGCTGCGAAGAAGACGCTTCACCATCGCACGGGGTCAGGTGGCTACCTCAAAGCCCGGCCTAAGTGGTCCAAGGCTGAGCATGATCTGCTTGAAAAGGGATCAAACCAGAGGCGATCGCTGGCGGCACCGTTGCGGACTTGGTTCTTCGGGCTGGCGGAACCTTGGACCTCATAATAGGCGGTGTCGATGGGACGAACGAGCAACTGCAAACACCAGTCAAGAAACTTCGACAATATATTGCTGCTGCGCAGCGAGGGACGTTCCTTCCAAACAGGGAGAAGGACGAGCTCACAATGGCCCTTGGGAATCCCGAGCACCACGGGCGGACACGAGGCACGCCAGGCTCGCTTCCGTGGAAGGTTGGTTTTCCGGACGCAGGGGTTACAAAACCCACGAGAGGAGGAAGAAAGTGGAGCATGACCAAATGCAGGCGCTGCTTGGAAGGGTAATGGGGCTAGAGGATCGAGAAGAGGACCGAGAAGCGGCAGATCGCAACAAACGACATGCGAAGCTTCCCGGCTACCCGCCATCTCAGCGCGAAGCAGCGTTGCTTCCACCGAGCTGCTTCAGCCGGAGCATGTCTTGGCGGCTCTGCCAGCTATCCGTGGATGGTATCACGGAGTCTCAAAATTGCCACATTATGGCGCGATGCATGAATTTGAAGGTCAAGGCGGTTGTTGGCCAAGTTTATCCTAGTGGACCCGCACAACTTATCACTGCCACCGATTCGGAAGGATTTGCTAAGGTGATGGTTGATGAAATAACGGAGGGATTTGAGGACCTCGGCTTGAGCACCCTACCGGTGAAGGGAGACTAGGCTGGGTTCTGCTCAAGACTCCATGCCTATGGCGGAAGGAGCTCATCGACCTTCCGAATCTGGGCGCCTCCGCCTCCTCCTCCTCATCCGCGAGTCAGGGCACTCCGCCTCCTCCACCGCCTCCTCCTCCGTGAGTGAAGATCAGGCACAGCGTGGCGGCACTCCGCCCCTTCTCCGGCGCGTGGCGGCACTCCGCCTCCTCCTTCTCCGCCTCGCCCGGCAAGGGCGGAAGAGACCCGCCCGCCCGGCTGCTCCGACGCGTCGTAGTCCTTCTCCTCCGCCTCGTAAGCAAGCACGAAGGAAGACAGACGCCGCAGCCGCCCGCCTGCTCCGCGCCTAGCAGCACAAGAAGAGAGAGGCAATCAGACACGGTCCACCTCTAAAGCACAGAGAAAGTACCGTATGAGAGGAGCAAGGAGGAAAACGATCGATCGTGCGAGCCAAGTGAAGGAGTTCTTTGAAGGGGTTAAAGCAAAGATACATCCACCTCCGGAGGAGAAGGTCGATCCGGTGAAAGCAAAGCGCACTCGATGCCCGAGGAAACCACCAAAGTCTCCGCCGAGAACCAACTATGAGCGCATTATCGAGCAGACATATCTCCAAGCCAAGCGGTCGGAACTCTGTCGAGGATAAAAGGTCAAAAGAACAACGGGCAAGGGGAAAAATTGCCCAGCTCGGCGAACAAGCACGACAATCGTGCCCTCGCTGAATGTGTCTAATCCTCCGGACACGGTGGCGGTTATGGCAATCTTGAAGATTACCCGCCTGACGATGCACTTCCTGATTTCATGGAGGTGGACTTATTTAGATCTGAGTACGGAAGCCTCTCGTCAAAGATGAAAAGTCTCGACAACAATGATGCGAAGATTCCACAGTTGGTACATGAAAACCTGCAGAGAGTCTGAGGGGACGAACAGTTTGTATCTGAAAATTAAAGAGGAGCACGACCTCGTTTCAAATGATGTGTTGGCTGTTCCATTTGAGGAGTTCTTCGAGTTCTTCAATCAAAAGGCCCTCGATAAATTGATGGTCTTTTGCTACTGCCTGTAAGTACTATTTCTGTCATTAGTCTCAGATATATAGCTCGGCTCTTTCATTGCATGTATTTATAATTAATTATCCTCAATATATTATGCAGATTGAAGATCGCCGAGTGCAAGAAAATGAAATCTATGATATTGGGTTCATTAACACAAATATCATAGATGTTTTTCTGGTTAAAAAGCGCTACCAAGAGGCCGAGGACAACTTGCTACAATCATTGATCAAAAATCAAAACAAAGATACCATACTCTTTCCTTACCACGGCCCGTGAGTGTTACTGTCGTGTGCATATTCGGTTTTCCTTATTACTCGAGCGAGGTTAATGTAATTGATGAGTTATGCTTGCGTGTAGGTACCACTATATTCTTACGGAGATTAAGCTTCAGCGTGGACTAGTAACCGCCTTAGACTCGCACGGAAAGATCCCAAACCTATGCGGACATGACCGACATGCTCAGCAAGTAAGTTCAATCGATCATTATCGCACCATATCGGCAACTTTTTATTCATTTCTTGATATCTCAAGTAATAACAAATATTTTCTTTGTCTTGCAGGGTTTGGAAACAGTTCACCGCACAAGCTCCGGACTGCCAAGGAGCTGCGATATACATACCCGAAAGTAAGTACTCTCATGGCGCGCATCTCCGTTGATTCTATAGCTATACTTTCATCAATGCCATTTATATAATGCTTCATTATCAGTTTGATTGACCTCTATTTCTCGTAAAGTGCTTGTGGCGGGAGGAAGGAATGATTTACGTGGATACTACGTGTGCGAGTTCATCCACAACGCGACATTGAAAAACAAGCGGGCTACTCTAGAAGACAATATGAAGTGCGTAAGCAATAATATTCGCAATTTCATTTTATTACACCATCATTTCTGTTGAGTTTCATTCATATATATGTATTAATTAACCCCTTCTTCAAATTAGACGTGGCGATGCGGATGAACTCCTAGAACCAGATCGCATGAAAGCAATTCAAGAGGAATTGGCGGGATTCTTTCTTGATCACGCCATCGAGAAAGCGGAGAATACCATGTGGAACTTGAATTCAAATCCTAGTGGTTTGTAATTAAGAGATCTTATATAGATTGTACATGTATGTAGCCAAGAAACTTGTTGTTCGACCAATCTCTCGAGAAGGAGAGGTCGATCGATCACTTCTCTCGGTATGCATGACTTAACTTCAGATTGAATGGTTCTCTCGATCACTTATGTATATTTACTACGAAGCGTCGAGCAAGCACGGACATAATTAAGATAGGACACTTCTCTCTATTAATTAGCTAGCTAACGAAACACCTAAATTAACCCCCCCAAAACCCCCAACCCCCTCCTTTCAAAAAAAAAAAAAAACCAGGCCATCGAATGCAGACACGTGGGCGCCTTTTGGTCCCGGTTGAGCCACCAACCGGGACCAAAGGCCTCGACCGGCTCGGCGCACAGGGCCACGTGGAGGCTCATTGGTCCCGGTTCGTGCTGAACCGGACTAATGGGTTAAGGTATTAGTAACGACCCATTAGTCCCGGTTCCCGAACCGGGACTAAAGGCCCTTACGAACCGGGACTGATTGGTGGTTTTCTACTAGTGACATGAACCATTTAGAAATATTGGGGATTAATTAGAATGCAACCGTATGGAGCTAATTACGCGGGGGTGTATTCCTTACCAGAATAAGCTCGAGCGCCCTGATCTTTGGATCCGTGGTAAGCTCCTTTGTTACCGGGTCCTCCTTGTACCGGGCCCTAAGAAAGTTCCTGGTCTGCTTTTCACGGTATTTCTCGAAGCGGGGAGGTAGGCCTTGCTCGGCACGCTCCGCGTCCTCCTTGTCCCATATAGGCTCCGCCACTCTGTAACCGTCGGGACCGAGTTGGTGGACCCCTAAGTTCAACTTCCGCATTTCTTTCACCCACTGACTTGATTCGGAGGTTGCGCTGCTCTTGCACTTGATCCTGAACTCCTTGTACTCATCTTCGATCATCAAAGGATATTTCGCCTTGATCTTGTCATAACTACCACCTTTGTCAATCATTGACTTCACCGTGCTTCTCCAAGTAGACAGGGTCGTGCTCATCCTCGTGAGGGCGGTACTGTTCACTTTATTCCCTGAGAGGCGTGTGTTTGCAAACTCAGCGGGGAACTTGTATCGTTCGTGCAGCTTCGTGAAGAGGAGGCTACGCAAATTCCCGTGGTCCTTATGCCTTAGGTTCTCGGTGTTGATCGAGACGGTGCTCTGGAGAATGCACCTGAGCTGAACCGAGTACCCCTTGACTACTTGTTTGGGCGCCGTCGGATTCCCGTCGGAGTCCACTTCAGTAAATTCCTCCCTGATGGTGCCAAGCACGTTCATGCGCCGGTCCTTCCGTTGCCTCTTCGGTTGGCTGCCATCTGTGTGTGCGCCGCCATCATCAGTGGTGGCATCCTCGGCGGCGCCATCAGTGGTGTCATCCCCGACGCCACTAGGTTTTGTGTAGTCAGGATCACTGTCTTCCGCAGCGTCCTCATAGCGGTGATGTTCTTTCTCCAACTCCTGGGACAACTCCCAGAATTGCTTGCCGCCCGAACCACCGGCCTCATTGTTGTGGGCCATGTTTCACTCTAAATAGGAAAAAAGTTTGGTCAAAAAGTTGGTTATTGTCATGGAACAAGATCATGGTCTCATCATTTAGGGTTTGTCGACACCGAGGCATCCTAAAAGCTAAGCTTTTATCATTTAGGGTTTGTCGACGCCGAGGCACCCTAAAAGCCTAAGCGTACATCATTTAGGTTCTCATCGACACCGAGGCACCCTAAAAGCTAAGGTCTCATCATTTAGGGTTTGTCGACGCCGAGGCACCCTAAATGCTAAGTTAAGTTTTCATCATTTAGGGTTTATCGATGCCGAGGCACCCTAGGTTGGGCCTAATCACTTGGCACTAATCACTTGGCTCTATTGCCACCTATGTTGGGCCTAATCACTTGGCACTAATCACTTGGCACTGATCACTTGGCTCTATTGCCACCTATGTTGGGTTTATCATCTAGGGTTTATCGATGCTGAGGAGAATTCTAAGTTGGGCCTAATCACTTGGCTCTATTGCCACCTATGGTTTAATGCAGCAAGAATAAAGGGGCAGTTGATCCTACTTCATTAAGTACTAAGATACCCCAGCCCATGCATTAGTAGCAAGTACCCCATATGTCCGATTTTTAGCAAAGTCATACTAAAATTCACGGAAAATTTCAGCATGACCTTTGCTAAAAATAGGACATATGGAGTACCCGAATTTGCCGGAAAGGAAGTTAATCGACATTCCGGCAAACTCAAGGGCCTCTCGGGGTACCTGCAAAATCATCACGACACGAAGGGCCTCTCAAGGGCCTCAAACAGCAGCGGCGTCTCCCAGGACCCCACTTTTTTGCTAAATTTCTTTGAGCAACAAACATAGCAGAAATTTCAGCATATTTCTATACAACAACACTGTAAAGATGAAGAATAGTTATACAGCAGCCCATTTATATACAATAGCATCTTTGGTCATACCAATTTCTGAAACAATTCAAATCTGAACTGTATCTCTGGTCATACAAATTTCTGAAACAATTCAAATATGAACTGTATCTCTGGTCATACAAATCTCTGAAACTATACAAATCTGAAATATATATTTTGTCATACAAATTTATGGAACTAATCAAATCTGAACTATATCTTTGGTCATACAAATCTCTGAAACTATACAAATTTGTGGTCATACAAATTTACAGAACTAATCAAATCTAACCTGTATCTTGCGTAGGCACCACTACTGCAAGTGCCATACTACTGCAAGTGCTATACTACTGCGGGAAAGGAGGATCATCATACACATATATATGTATAGCAATTGACAGGAGCTTCATCATTTTTAGTAACAACAATACATATATAGCAATTGGAAGCAAACAGATGTACACATAAGATAAAAATGTAGTGCTAAAAGTTTAATGCTTACAAAAGACTTGCTGAAATAGTGAAAAATATGGAGTCACCAAGCTGGCTAAGAAACTCCCAAAGTCCACTAGCAAATCCAAGATCTAATCATGTTACACACATCATAACAATTTAAGATAATTAGGATAAGGATAGTAGGAAATGAAAAAGAAAGAGCTCAGAAAACAATCACAACAGAAAAATAATAAAAACCTAGTCCTAGAAGAAAATAAATCCTAAAAGAAAAGAAATCCTAAAATCTGGAGCAAGTCCTAGCAGTAGTAGTCCAACTAGATGGCCACCACTACTACTCCTATCACTAGAGTAAACAACAGTTGTGTGTTCAGCATCTTTACTAACAGTAAATTGGCAGTACTCCATTATCTACTCCTGCAACTTCAACTACAATAACATCCTACAACTACTAGACCAACATAAAACTACTATGCATCATCTTCCTACAACTACTCATCTTCAGCAGCAACAACATAAAATTCCTGTTTAGTTAAATTGATGTTAAACATCATTTGGACCAGAGCCCAATCCTTTCTTCTGCTTGTCAGTAGAACTACTTATGCAAAAATTGGGTATGCATATACACAATTTACATATCGTCACATGGTACATCCAGGAATTTGGACCTATCTTCTAAAATATAGTTTGAACTTAGTTATCTTGTCAAAACGGCGAAATTCGGGCAAATAGATTGTCTACAAGTTTAAGTAAAAATCTCAAATATGGAGTACTTGCCCCAGCACCCTTAATGACAGGTGATCCGAGATAAAATGAAAAACTGGTGGCCCTTTTGTCAAGAATGGGCACATTTAGGTTCAATTTCACCTGATATTTTCCTATTCTGCAAGCCAATGGACATGTGCACCAAACTCGAACAGGAAAAAAACAGTTTGATACCAACACATTATAGAATGGCATGAGGTACATCTGTTTGGTGAAGACTTAAGCAGATGAGCAAAAGATACTTATCCATCCTTGTAAATAACCAATTCTGCAGCTAGCTGCTTGGTCTTGCCGAACAAGTTACCTCCAGTCGGTCGGTGTGCAAGGCTGCAAGCATCGGACTCACTATTCTAATGCATGCGCTACTACCTAAACCAAGGATTTCAACATGAGCAAGAGCAGAGCATACGTGCAAGGCTAAAACCGCATCTTACTCCTCATAAATCTTCGCAGAGGAGTAGACGGCGTGGTCGGGGACGGTTCAACGGAGACGAATTTGACGACTACTCGACGGTGAGGCCGCGGTGGTCGGGGGTGGAGGAAGGCGCAGACGCCGCAGACGGTGGAGGTGTCGGTGTCGTAGAGGCGCCGGAGACCTTGCCCAGCGAGACAGAGAAGGGGCCGTCAGCTGCGTAGGCGGGGGTAAGGGAAGGAGGAGGAGGGGCAAGGGGAGGAGGAGGGTCAGGGGGCGTACGGTGCTGCTGCTGCTTCAGTGCTAACGGGAGGAGTCCGACGAGGCTCGGGCGGCGGGGTTGGGGGCACGGGCGCGGGGCGGCGGGGGTGGGGCGCAGGGCGGCGGGGGTGGAGTCCGTGAGGGTCGGGCAGCAGGGGGGGCGCGGCGCGGGTGCAGCGAGGTGGAGTCAGGCGAGGGTCGGGCGGCGGGGGGGGGGGGGCAGAGGTGGAGTCCGTGAGGTCGGGCCGGGCGGCGTGGTGGGTCGCGCGGTGGTGGATCTGGTGGCGAGGGAGAGAGGGTCGAAGCGGATCTGGCGAGGGAGAGGGAGGATAGCTAGGGGGAAGCTTACTAATGGCGCACCACCCGTCGGTGTGCCCTTAGAAATCTTTTGTTTTATAATAGCAATGGCGCACCCCCCGTCTTTGCGCCATTAGAATTCTTTTTTAGATAGCAGTGGCGCACCCCCCGTCGGTGCGCCATTAGTATGTTTTTTTATTATTTTAAAAAAATGAATATGAATATGAAACAGTAATATTTTTTTATAAAAACAGTAATAATTGTTGTTTAACAACAATTGTAGTCTACACTTTTTTATTACTATTTTTAGAAAATGAATATGAATATGAAACAGTAATAATTTTTTATAAAAACGGTAATAATTTTTTATAAAATATCATCAAATTTGTTACTTGAAAATATGATCGGCTGCAGCGGTGGAGCAGGGGAGGGTGCGGGGGGTTCCCGTTGGCGGCAGTGGAGCGGGAGAGGGTGTGGGGGGCCGGGTGCTCGTCGGCGGCGGTGGAGCGGGGGAGGGTTGCGGTGGGTCGTCGGCGGCGGTGGAGCTAGTGGGGGAGGGTGCGGGTGGGATCGAGATGGAGGGGGATCGAGATCGAGATGGAGGGGTAATCGAGATCGAGATGGAGGGGGATCGAGATCGAGTGTCCTCATGAATTCAAAAAGTGCCCATGAAATTTAAAAATATTCATGATATCAAAAAGTGCCCATGAAATACAATCGAGAAATGAAGACTACGATTAAATACAATCGATCTTAGCTAGCTATCTGTTCACAATCTTCTTGCCCTTCTTTTTCACAAATGGAGTTCTTCTGTGGAACGGATGTCCTTTAGGTAGGGTGGTCCTACTTCTTCTTGTGGTGTGTGCTGCTACTTCATCGTCATCGTCATGTTCGATCTTCGGGTCGTCATACTTGTCGAAGTCTTGCTCATTGGTTACTCCATCCATTCCGATGATCTTCCTTTTGCCTCTCCTCAAGACAACACGACTGGGCTTTGACGGGTCGGTAATGAAGAAGCATTGGTCCACTTGGGAAACCAGTACCCATGGCTCATTTTTCGCGGTGACGCTTATACCATGGTCTTGATTTGGCCGGGTATAACCATGGTGGTGAAATACCGGTCTTCTTTTAGGACGCTCTTGGCCCATCTCGACACGGAACATCGACCTTCTCTCCAACAGAGCTCAGCTCCAGATCTCCTCGATCCTTCCGTAGTATCTGTCCTTGTCGTTACCGTGTAGGATTCCATCGCTACCTGGAGTTCGATAACCATCACTCTTCATGTCCTTGTTCTCGTGTAGAATGTGTAGTCGTTGATATCGACGCCTCATAGGTCATCGTTGTGCTCGGCGCCCTGTGACAAGGCGAATATGAGTTGTTCTTCCGCGGAAGAATCCTCATGTAAAGGGTACGATAGAAGCTTCTGCTTGAACCAATGCGTGAAACATGAGTTGTGCTCTTTGATTATATCTCCGTCCGTCCTCTGTTGGCCTCGGTCATTGTACGTCTTCTCAATAAAGGTTTTGTGCTCTACCACCCAAGGATCGACCACATCTATGTGTTGTAGCGCGACTAGGTTTGCTCTTTCAAAGTCGGCGAGTCAACCCTCGAAGTCGACATGCATTTCGCGGCGACCCTCACGGTGACCCCATCCAGCGAGCCTGCCGAGGTGCCTGTTGATTGGCAGACCAATGGGGTTCTCGATGCCTAGATAATTTGTGCAGTAGGAGATGCACTCTTCGGTCAGAAAGCTCTTGGCTATACTTACCTCTGGACGTGACATGTTGCAAACGTATCCTTTGATGACACCATTCATCCTTTCGAACGGCATCATGCTGTGCAGTAATGTCGGCACGAGTTGGATGATATCCTCCACGATATGGACCAGCAGATGCACCATAACGTCGAAGAATGCGGGCGGGAAGTACATCTCAAGCTCGCATAGTATCACCACGATCTCTTCCTGTAGCCTTCTGAGTTGCCTCATGCCAATCGACTTCCGAGAGATGACGTCGAAAAAGTTGCACATGACAAATAGCATTTGACGGACGTGCGCGTCCATGATCCCACGGATTGCAACTAGAAGTATCTGCGTCATCAGCACGTGACAGTCGTGAGACTTCATCCCGCTGAACTTCTGCTTCGCTGGGTCTAGGTGTCTGCTTATCTTCCCACAGAATCAGAAGGAAGTTTTACTCCTACGAGGCGGTGAAAACTGCTCGATCTCCTCCCGACTTAGAGTGAAGCACGGGAGGGTAGTCATTTCCGGTCTTCTTGGCCTTTTGCCTTTGCGACGACGCTCGTGTCCCGCTTCGCCTCATCATCATCATCATCATCATTAGCGTGAAGCTCCCCGCTCGATGCCCATTGATTTCAAGTCTGCCCTTGTTTTTGGCCCACCTTTGGTCCTCTCTGGCATGTTGAGCAGGGTACCAAGCAGACTCTCGCACATGTTCTTCGTGATATGCATGGCATCAAGGCTGTGAGGCACACGGTGGATCTTCCAGTACGCAAGTCCCGTAAAAATGACCTTGTTTTCCATACCTTCAAGAATGCTCTGGCGCCTTTCACTTCTTTCCCGGCAGTGGGCAATCTTTCCAATTTTTCAACAGCTTGTCTATTTCCTCGCCGCTCCTCGTACGCGGGCGTCTTCGGGGTTCGGTTTCACCATCGAACATATCCTTGTGTTTCCTCCATAGGTCATCATCGTGAAGCCACCTTCGATGTCCCATGAACACGGTTTTCGAAGACCCGGGATCTCTATCTAGCTGGCGATATGTTATGTCATCCATGCACCTTATGCATCCAGAAATCCATGGACTACATGCCCCGCGAGATATCTGTAACCGAGATAGTCGTGCACCGTCGTGAGCAGTGCGGCTCTCATAGGGAAATATTCTTTCTCTGCGACGTCCCATGTATTGGCTGGCGTTTTCCATAGCATGTCTAGCT
The DNA here is from genome assembly GCA_021437245.1 of Aegilops speltoides. Lineage (NCBI taxonomy): Eukaryota > Viridiplantae > Streptophyta > Magnoliopsida > Poales > Poaceae > Aegilops > Aegilops speltoides. The sequence goes on from CM038147.1 coordinate 99,898,755, forward strand.
CCTCTTTCAGCAGCCCCAGATACAGCTTGATGTCGTTCCCTGGTTGTTTCGGCCCTTCAATTAGCATACTCATGTGAATGTACTTCCTCTTCATGCACAATCAGGGGGGAAGGTTGTACATCCACACAAACACAGGCCAGGTGCTATGTGTGCTTCTCTGGCTGCCAAACGGATTGACTCCATCAGTGCTCGCGCCCAACATGATGTTCCTTGGATCCTTCCCAAATTTTGGGTCTTCGAAGTTCAACGCTTGCCACTGGCTCGCATCCTTAGGGTGACTCAGCATCTTGTCTTTTTTATTTATCTCCGGATCATTTTCGTCATCTTCCCGCTTCTTCTCCTCCCTATCCGCATGCCACGCAGGAGATTTGCTACCTTAGGGTCTGCGAAATACCGCTGCAGACGAGGAGTGATCGGAAAGTACCACACCAATTTTCGAGGAGCTTTCTTCCTCTTCTTGTATCGAGTGACGCCGCACACTGGACATATGGTAGACTCCGCGTGCTCGTCCCGATAAATGATGCAATTGTTCATGCACACATGGTATTTCACGTGCGGTAAATCCATAGGACACATGATTTTCTTCGCCTCCACGAAACTAGTCGGGCACTTGTTCCCCTTGGGAAGACATTCGTGCTGTAATGACATGTTCTCGCCGGCATCGCGCGGTCATTTTGTGTTTTACCTTCATCTCCGAGCCATGAGCGCTACTTTTAGGCGGTATCCTTGGGCCTGCATCCTTCATACAATGGAGTAACCGCGTCTATCTCCGCTTGATCCGCATGGCTTTCTCTCGGTGGCAGCTCTTGCGTTATCCGTCGCTTGAGAAGCAGCTCTTGAATATGAGGGTCCTGCACCCAGCCTCCATCGTCGCTGCTCCCGCATCTTCATCTTCATGATCATGCCCTTCATCTTGATCTTCCTCATCATCATGTACGACATCTTCTACATGATGATCGTACAGATCACCGCGTGATCATGTCCTGGAGATTCTTCGTCTTCTCACCCGCCCTCGCCGCGGTGGTTATCTTGTTGCCCTTCCTCATTTCTTACCCGGCCCCCATGGACGACTTCATAGTCATCTTCATCACCTTGCCACCGATAGCCATCCATGAAACCACGCAAGAGCAGGTGGTCCCGCACCTGCGAGGAATCTAGGTCCGCAATAAGGCTCTTCAGCTTGCATCTTCGACACGGACATCTTATCTCCGTCTCGTTCTTTTGAAGCATCCGGCCTTCGCCGAGCTCAAAAACCTTTTCACGATGCCTTCGGTCATCGTGCGGACCATGGTCGCCTGCGGGGTAGACCAAAACGATATTTTAGAACCAAGAAAAAATTTGGCATGACCTTCCCTAAAAATAGGACCAAAAAGAATGCATAGTGCCAAAATTCTCACCGAAACGGAAATGAATCAACATTCCGAAATTTTTTGGCAACTATCACATTTCTAATACCGGTACCTACAAACACAAACATATATGCAACACCACAAACATACATAGATCTAGCTAGGCCACAAAAAGTGCATGTGGACGTTGTTGGAGCGAGCTAGGGAGAAAAAAAGTAGATATACAACATGAAGATAGCTTTCCCTTTACTTACCTATCAAAAAAGGTAATTTCACCACTTAATTTTGATGAATCTATGGTGCAAATGATGTGAGGAGGAGGAGGCAGCCGACAAGCTTGGAGAAGGAGGTGGAGGGAATGAAGTGGGGAAAGTGAGTGGGTAGGTGTGGTTGTCCAAAATATCTTGTTGGGGTCCCAGGTTACTAATGGCGCACCACCAGCAAATGCGCCATTAGTAATCCTGGTTACTAGTGGCGCACCTGCAGGTGGTGCTCCATTAATAGTTTTGCAAAAAAGTATATATATATATATATATATATACTAATGGCGCACCATGTCATAGTGCGCCATTACTAGTTTAAACTAGTAATGGCGCACTGTGACACGGTGCGCCGTTAGTAGTTTTGCAAAAAAAGAATATAAAGATCAAGATTGTGGCTGGTGCGCCATTACTAGTTAGAACTAGTAATGGCGCACTTCGCTCGGATGCGCCATTAGTATGTATGGAAAAATGAAAAAAAAATTATTACTAGTGGCGCACCTTATGTATGGTGCGCCATTAGTGTCTTCCACACTAATGGCGCATCACCAAATGGTGCGCCATTAGTATATAGTAGTGGCGCACTACTTCTCTGGTGCGCCATTAGTGTCCAACCCATCTATAGTCCTTTCCTAGTAGTGTGTATCGTAAAACGCGATGAAACTTTCTCTTTGATTTTTTTTCTCCACGAAACAGAATATATGGAGTTGGAGTTGAGGTCGGTGGACCTCCAGGGGGCCCACGAGACAGGGGGGCGTGCCCCCCACCCTCGTGGACAGGTTGTGGGCCCCCTAGCCTTGATTCTTTCGCCAGTATTTTTTATATGTTCCAAAAGTTATCTCCGTGGATTCTCAGGTCATTCCGATAACTTTTGTTTTCTGCACAGTAAACAACACCATGGCAGTTCTGCTGAAAACAGCGTCAGTCCGGGTTAGTTTCATTCAAATCATGCCAGTTAGAGTCTTAAACAAGGGCAAAAGTGTTTGGAAAAGTAGATACGTTGGAGACGTATCAGCGCCTTTGGCAGGCAAAGACCACCTTTAGTCAGGATAGCTTGTACTAGCTGTCCCCTTTCAAAATGGTTGTTGTTAGATCCCTTCCCGCTCAATATTTGGGAAGAGGACCAGGGCCTCTATAAATAGGGCTAGCCACCACAGTAGAGGAGATGGATCGATTCCTCCCCAAGAATGCCACCAAGCACAAGAACACCTCTCCTCGCGAGGCTGTTCTTCCCTTGTACTGTTCATCATCAGCCCAAGAGGCAATCCACCACACCACACACAGGAGTAGGGTATTACACCACAACGGTGGCCCGAACCTGTATAAATCTTGTGTCTCTTGTGTTGTTCATCGAGCTAGCTTAGAGAACGCTGCGAGGCTGAGGGCGTGTTTCGGTAGGGGGAAATCTTCGTGCGCACCACAATTTTCGAACCTTAAGGGTTTTGCCGGAACCCGATATCGCACATTTGGCGCGCCAGGTAGGGGTGCGCCGGAGTCTTCCTTCCGCTGATTCGCGTCCCATCGCCCCGTCGCATCCATGTCTGACGCCCGCCGAGCCCGCGCCGAGTGCCGGCCTGCTCTCGCTGCTCGCATCGCCCAAACGGCTCCTATCGGCGGGCCTCCCCATCGTTCTCCGTCGCCCACCGCCACCGGCCCGACAAGGAACGAGCAGCAAGCATCCTCGCTGCACCCCTCGGTGCGACGGGAAGGCCGCACCGCTACTCCATCGCTGACCCCGGCCGGTTCGACTTCCCACGCTTGTCACGCTCCCACGGACACGCAGGTCGCGCTGCTACTGGCACGTGAGCTCCTGCATTACCGCCCCGTCGACAACCTCTACGAAGAATGGCTCGCTTGCAACACCGAGCTCGTCAGCGCCGCAGGGGTCTCTCCTGCGCCGTCTCTCTCGCTGCCTCGCCCTCCGCCAGGTATGGGCGACGCGGCTCAAGGAGCACCTCCACCACCTCTCCCCCAAGACGGCGCCCTGGCTCCAAGGCACGCGGCCCCTGGACATGACCCACCGCGTCCAGCACCCACGCGACGAGAAAGAAGCTGCCAAGAAATCCCTCGGCCTCAAGAAGGCGCCCCCGTGTTCCCTGCACCGACGCGACAAGACCGTGTACTGCCTATGGTGGCGGTGCCCGGGTACCATCAAGAGCAAGCTCTGCATCAACAAAGGGCCTCGGTGACCAAAGCAGGCTGCCGCGTCTTCACCCTCGAGCTGCGTAGCGTCGTCTGTCCTGGCAAGTTCAAGACGGACCTGCCTCCTCGCTTGGACGGCACCCCGACCCTGCGGAGTTCTTGCAGCTCTACGAGCTAAGCATCGAGGCGGCCAACGGCGACGAGAAGGTCATGGCGAACTGGTTTCACATGGCGCTCAAGGACGGTGCACGCTCATGGCTCTTGAACCTGCCTCCCAGCTCGATCTCCTCCTGGGACAAGATGCGTAGCCGCTTCATCGCCAATTTCCAAGGCACTCGCAACCGCCCACGGCCACGGTTGACCTGCGCCGCATTAAACAACAGCCTGGGGAGACCCTGCAGAAATACATCCAGCGCTTCAACAACGTCCGCCTCAACATCCCCAAGGTGACGGACGAGGCCATCATCTCAGCGTTCTCTGATGGCGTCCATGACGTCAAGATGAGGGAGGAGCTCACCATCCACGAGGAGCTGTGCACATCCCTGGAGCTTTTCAACCTGGTGGTCAAGTGCGCAAGGGCTGAGGAGGGACGCCTCTCCCTCCTCGAGCTTCCAGCTGCTGACTCGGAAGAATAGAAGACCAAGGTCAAGGACATGAAGCGCAAGGGCGCGGCGGTGCTCGCAGCAGAGCGAGACACGAAGCGCGGCAGGGACCAGCTAGAGTCATCCAAGGGCAGTCGACCGTTCTACGCCTACCACAACCTCCACACCCATAACACCAACAAGTGCCAGGAGCTCAGGGCTGTTCGAGAGGGACGCTTCGATCGACGCCGTGAGCGTAACGATCGGGGCTACGACCGAGGAGGAAGATGTGGCGGAGGATGATGGGACAACCGTGGTGTCACATCCCAGGTCCTGGTATGCAGTAGGCTAGCCCTTCATGTGTGCATCATGTTTAACTTTTCAAATGAACTTGAAATAGTGACATATCAAACCCTAGCACCAGATCAAATCAAATAGGTTCAACATAAAATCATTTTCAATGAACCTGAAATGCCCTTCTAAAATGTTCATCATCTTTGCCTTGATCTTAAACCTCTGACAAAAATGGTGCACAATTTTCTAGGTCATCCTAAGGTCACTGTATTAAATCATAAGTATTTGAATTTGGACATTTAAATTCTATACAATGTTTTAAATGTCCAAATACTCCTAAACTGAAATGTTCCATGTTGGATATATTCTATACAGTGGGCATGTGCAGTTTAGTGATTTTTGAAAGGGTCTAGGTATTTTTAGAAAAGCTCTAAAGATTACAGAATAATAGAAAACAGAAAATAAAGTAGAGAAACCAGAGAGAGAACTTACCTGGCGCCACTGGCACCCACTGGCCCAAGATCAGAGCCGACGCCCAGCCCACTGTGGCATGGTTGCGCCTTCAACCTCTGCTAGTAGGCAGAGGCATGTCGCCGCGCGCGCGATCACCGTGGCCAGCTCCCTGCCTGCTTCCTCCACCCCGACTCCTCCAGACGCGCCACGGAGACGCCCAGCACCCCCTGCAACCCTCTCCTCTCTCCCTGACCTCTCCCTCCTCCGCTTCTCTCCCACGACGCCACCGAACACGCCCATCGCCGCCGTTCGCCGTTGCCGCGACCACCGCCGTCCCGACGATGCCCCGAGCTTCTCCCGAGCTCCTGCGCCTCGTCACCAACTCCCTCACCGAGCCACGCGACTGGAAGACCCTTGAAGCGCCGTCCCTGACCCCTTCTTCCTCCTTGGGTCACCGGAGATCGTCGCCGCCAATTCGTCGTCCATGGGGCCTCCCCGAGCTAGCTGACCCCCTCTCCGACCCTGCTGTGGGCTCCTCTTCCTCTCCCCCTAGCTCCCGTGCTCGTTTGGCCTCCGTAGCCGCCGTCTCCACCGTGCCCGAAAGCTCCCGCCGCGCCGCCATGGCGCCTGCCCCTGCTAGAGCCACAAAGGCTCGGGTTGCTCACTGCTGCGCCAGCGCACCACCAGAGTCCGTGAGCGCCCACTAGCTCCCCTCGCCTGCACAGTAGCATCGAACCCGCTGCTGCTGTGAGCTCGGCCGCCGCCACGAGCTCGACTCCGCGAGCTCACTTCACCGCAGCCTCTCGCTTGTCGCAATGGATGCGCGAGAGTGCCAGCCTCTGAGGTGGTCTCGGCCGCTAATTTGGTCGCTCGGAGGAAATATCCGAGCCCCTCCGCCGCCTCGGCCTCACGGGTGACTCAACGCCGGGGATTGACCTCGCCGACTGTGGGTTTGACCTCACGATTTTTGACTGGGTGGGCCCAGTTTGACCCCTGGGTCACTCACATGTGGGCCACCCTTGTTAATTATTAGTTAGGTTAGTTTAGCGCTAATTAACCTAGATTAGTGCTTAATCTAACACTAACTAACTCTGTTTAGTTAGTTAACTAACCACTGACACGTGGGTCCCATAGGTCAGGTTTGACCTGCCGACCCAGTTGACCGCTGACGTCACCCAGACGTAGTGCTGACGCATTAATTCAATTACTGGAATTATTCTTATATAGGAAATTCCAGAAAATAGTACAAACTTCTAAAATTCATAGAAATTCAACCGTAACTCCAAATGAAATAAATTATATATGAAAAATGATCAGAAAAATCCAATCTATCCATCTGCACCGTTTTCATGCATGTTAGAACAAATTTTGTTCACTGTTTAGGTCAAATCAATTAAATGGCATTTGAATAATCACATATGGAGTTTGAATTTGAATCTTGTATGCAAACCAACTTCATTTAATCTGTTGCTAGTTACATTAGCTCAATTCACAGCATATTGCCATGTCATGATCATGCATCATATTGTGCATTGCATTGATTGTGTTCTTCCTTGTTTGCCGGTGTTTGTCCCCTCTCAATAGACGTGGTACCGACGATGAGTTCGATGACACCGATGAAGAACTATACTATCTTCAGAAGTGCCAGGCAAGCAAAACCCCCTTTTTCATTCCGATACAAACCCACTCTCTCGCTCTGCTCTCTTTTACTGCATTAGGACAACAACGATTCAAATGTTACATGCTGCGGTAGTTGAACCCCTTATCCTCTGCATGACCTTTCATTGCCACAGTAAATAGATGAAACCTACTAGCATGAGTAGGAGTTGTTTGAGCCCTGATGTGCCTACTCATTCATGCTTGTTTGCCATGCCTGCTACTGCTTAGAGTTGAGTCAGGTCTGATTCATCGGAGATGAATTAGAGGTGTGTGAACATGTCCTACTGTTGAGAGCTAAGTGTGTGAACACGATTTGGTAAAGGTACCGGTGAGAGGCCATGTAGGAGTACATGGTGGGTTGTCTCATTGCAGCCGCCCTCGTGAACTGAAGTTCTGTTTGTGATCCATGAACAGCTACTACCACACATTGGGATCCTTAATTGACTCTCTCGAGTTATTAACCGACTTGATCTCTGGCCCAGAGTCGCAACTAGTTTCTCGTGTTTGTAGGTAGTGCTATTTTTTACTAAGTGGCACCCGCAGGTGGGCTTGGGATGACTAGGCACACATGGCCTGGTGTACCGAGTGGCACCTGGATGGTGGGCTCAGAACCCTGCACACATCGCTTGGGGGTCGTGAGCGACACCCCTGCCGGATCTCCTTGCGGATGGAACCCTAATAGGCGATAAACCTGGGCTAGAGTCTTGTGTGGTTAGTCGTCGTGGCCGACACCTCGCCAAAGCTTCGCTTGAAGGTTGCCGAGATACATGATGTGTACATGGCGGTAAGTGGCGAGAGCGTGTGTGAAGAAGTACACCCCTGCAGGGTTAACATCATCTATTTGAATAGCCATGTCCGCGGAAAAGGACTTCTGGGTTGCCTATACAGTTCATAGACAAGTGAAAGTGGATACTCTAAAATGCGCAAGATAAGTGTGAGTGCTATGGATGGCGTTCTCGTAGGGAGACGGGAGCGGATCCATAGTGGTGTATTGATATGGTGAATATGTGGACTCGTCTGTGCCACCTCAAAAGAGTTACTTGCAGTTGTAGTTCAGGATAGCAACCGAGCCAAAGCTGGCTTGCTGCAGTTAAATCCCACCATCCCCTTTGTTGATAATGATGCATATGTAGATAGTTCTGATATAAGTCTTGCTGGGTACATTTGTACTCATGTTTGCCTATTTTATGTTTTTGCAGAGAGACTTCAGTCTCACTAGTAGTTCCACGTGGACTTTGACGTTTAGGTTTTTACCTCAGCTGCGATCTTGTGCCCTCGGCAGGATCTAGTAGATAGTCAGGCTTCTAAGCCTTTTTCATTTGTAGATGTCTGTACTCAGACATGATAAGCTTCCGCTTGTGCTTGACTTGTATGCTCTGAATGTTGGGTCGTGAGACCCCTTTTTGTAATATCTCGCTCCTCGGAGCTTAATGAATACATACTTGAGTCGTAGAGTTATGTTGTGATGCCATGTTGTGTTTACACATATCGAGCATATTGTGTGTATGCTTGAAATGCTTGGTATGTGTGGGATCTGACTATCTAGTTGTTTATCCTTAGTAGCCTTTCTTACCGGGAAATGTCTCCTAGTGCTTCCATCGAGCCATGGTAGCTTGTTATCGCTCCTAACACTCAGTGCTGGACGGCATGTGTCCTTCTTCGCTCCTCGTGGTTCCGTCCCTTCGTGGAAATGTCACGCGATGAATACCGGAGTCCTCGTTAGCTCGCCACAAAGACGGTTCACCGGAGTCCTGCTAGCCAAGTGCTACAGCCGGATTCACTCACCGATGATCGACATCGCTCGATGTTGGGTCATGGATGCATGTCCTCGTAAGTTTGTGCCACTTTGGGTTTACGACTAGCCATGTCAGCCCGGGCTCCTTATCATATGGATGCTAGCAACACTATCATATACGTGTGCCAAAAGGCGCAAACGGTTCCGGGCAAAGGTAAGGCGACACCCGTGGGAATACCGTGCGTGAGGCTGTAAAGTGATATGAGGTGTTACATGCTAGATCGATGTGGCATTGAGTCGGTGTCCTGACAGCTTTGGTATTAGAGCTTGACTGCCTGTAGGATTACCAAGCCAAACTGGTCGAAGTTGATCTAGAAATTCTTTAGCTATATAAGGGAATTGATTGTGGGATGGAATGTAAGGCTCTTTTTACTCCTTTACCTTATGTCCTTCTGATCTGAGTCACCCTCTTCTTCTCTACGGGGTTAAGGAACTAGGGCTTCTCATCTATCTATTAGGATGACGTGTTACTAATCCATAGACTCATAGAATTGATAGTTTCAAGCCTCAATTCAGTTTCTACTACTTTTAGTATGTTCTCGCTGAACCGTAACCTTGATATGATGTTGTTAAGGACTATGCAAATCCTTGTGAATGTCTCAAATCTTTTCAAAGGATGATGTTATGCTATCCGAGTCATCCTAGGTTTCTAAACAATCTGTTGCACTTGTAAATCCTTTCCCTCTGGTTTCGATGTTCCTTTAGGCCAAGTTAATCACACTAATTGCTGAGTTGAGGTATTTTATTACCTCGACCTATATGTTGGAGTTATTATTATGACCCTAGGTGTCTTAGGGGATCATCTAGTAATCTAGCACTACTAGGGAAAAGCCTATACACAAAATCTTAGCAGCAGCGCAGTTCAAAATGGGGCGCTGCTGCTAACTAGTTGTAGCGCGTGTTACGTAAACTCGCTGCTGATAAGGATTTAGCAGTAGCGCACTCGGCCAGAAACGTGCTGCTACAAATGTCAACCGGCGGTGTTCACCTAACTGTAAGTAGCAGTAGCACGGTCGCAAGAACAGCGCTACTGCTAAGTATGTAGTAGTAGCGTGCTTTTTTCGAGATCGCTGCTGGTAAGTTTCAAATTGCCACAATTTTTGTCCCAAAGAGCGTAGCGCCATATCAAGAAAGCGCTGCTTGCTGCTAAATGATTAGCAGCAGCTCGTTTTCTCTCCCGCGCTACTGCTAACCCGCACCAACCCAACACCTTTCCCCACCTGTCCCTCCCCTCCCCCTCCTCTTTTCCCTTCCCCCTACCTCCCCCTCTCCTTTCTTCCCTCCACCACATGCTCCCACTCTCACTCTTCTTCTTCTCAATACTTCTCCCCATTACTCTCTCTCTCTCTATCCACCTTCTCTCTCTCATTACTCCTACATAACTACACCACCTCCATTAATGCATCTCCTTTCTTTTTCCTTCCCCTCCACTAGTTGAAGTTGTCTCCTCCCAAATTAGGTAGCTAGGTAGATGTAGGATTTAGTTAAGGACCTATTTGCCCCTAACTAGATCTATCTTTGTCAAGAAGAGCTTTGTGCACTTTTGATCTCCCTACAACATCATCTCCACCATGTGCTCGATCTCGATCGAGATAGAGGTGATGAAATTTTCATGCTTTTGCAAAATGGAAATGTGTTATGTGTGTGTGATATGTTTGTGGAAATTGTGTGTGTGGCAAGACTTGACGCCACCAAATTGTGCTTTTGAGTTGCCTATGTTTTGCCGAAATGTCGATTTATTTCCGTTTCGGCGAATTCCGGGCAAACTCTAGATCTATATATGTCCTATTTTTAGGGAAGGTCATGCCAAATTTTTTTATGACTTTGATGCATGCATGCATTTTTACAATCAATTTTTTATTATTACCGTGCAGAGTTGACGATGGTCGATGGAACGATGGTGGACAGTGGTTGCGGTCGGCGTGCAAGACATGAAAGAAAATAACCGGACAGAGGTTTTATGTCCGTGTCGAAAATGCAAAGGAATAGTTTGGCTCACCCCCATGACGATGGTTGTGTCGGCGCACCTGCTCATGACTGGTTTCATGGATGGCTATACTGATGGATAATTGAAGATGAGGATGACGATGTTGAGGATGCCGACGGGCAGGCAATGATTACACGGGCACGCATTTAAGAGATGATCGATAATGGCGGCGGGAAGAGGCCGGACATGGCGGCGGAGAAGGGGCCAGACATGGCGGAGGAGAAGTGGTCGGACATGGCGGCGGAGAGAACGACATGGACTCCATGCAGCAGAGTTCGTCGGTACTAAGTTCAATTGTGCGGGACCCTCATGTTCAAGCGTTGCTTCGCAAGGAGACGAGTACTAAGAGAGCTGCTTCTAGAGAGGAGGCTAAGCTGAGCAACCGGTGGTAGACTCAACACTCCATTGTATGATGGTTGCAATCTGAGGTGACCCGTTGAGTTTCACGCCCAACTCCTCAAGACGAAGGCTAAAAACAAATGGACCGACACTAGCCTCGATGAGCATCTCAAGTACCTAAAGGATGTTCTTCCCGCTGGTAATCTATGTCCTACTAGTGTTGATGAGGCCAAGAAGATCGTGTGCCCTCTTGATCTTCCACACGTTAGATACCATGCATGCATCAACGATTGCATAATTTATCGAAGGAGCACGCGAAAAAACAAGTCGTCCGGTGTGCAATGCTTCTCGATACAAGAAGGCCGGAAGAAATGTCCCCATAAAGTTGTATGGTACTTACCGATCACTCCCCGTCTCCAGAGGTATTTTGTAGATCCCAAGGAAGCAAAGCTAATGCGCTGGCATGCGGAGAGGAAGAAGCCCGACGATGGAGATGATCCGGCTGAGACACGGAAGGATGGAAGCCGGGGAGAGCGTTAGACAACTTCTATCGGTATTTTGAATGTTATGCAAGGAACATCGTGCTCGGGCGCGGTACCGATGGCATGAATCTGTTTGGCAACCGTAACACCAACCATAGTACATGGCCCGTGTTTGTATGGATGTACAACCTCCCCCGGTTGTGCATGAAATCAAGTACATTCACATGAGCATGGTTATTCAAGGGCCAAACAACCAGGAAATAATATTAATTTGTATCCGGGGCTACTTCAAGAGGAGTTAGACACGTTATGGAAAACACCGCCAAGACATGGGACGCCAGCCTGTGAGTATTTCAACATGAGAGTCGCACTGATCACGACAACAGCAGACTATCTCGATTACGGATATGTGGCAGGCCAAAGTGCCATGGATATTGCGGATGGACGCGTGCATGGATGATACAACGCCTCAAAGAGCTAACGCAAAGGAAAGATGGCGGTCTGGGAAAATCGTGTACATGGCGATCAAGATGGCTTGAACAGACGACCCGTGGAGAAACCGTGGAGATCTATTCAATGGTCACGCTGAGCATCGAGGACCTCCACGTAAGCGGAGCGGTGCCGAAATCGATGAGCTGTTGAAAACGGAAGGAGTGCCCCGCACCGAAAGACGATGAGAAAGGCGCCGGAGCCGCTGAAGGTATGGAAGACGAGCATCGCACAAACTCGATACACCTCATTGCCTTGATCAAATGCATATCTCGTAAGAATGTCCTTGAGAGCTTGCTCGCAACACCGATGAACATGCCGGATAAGACCAAGGATGGGCCAAGGCAAGAAAAGACTTGCAAGATTTGAAAATCAGGGAAGATCTCGCACATGCCCCCATAAAATGTCGACGAGACAGAGACGGAGACAGAGGCACGGAGAAGAAGGGCAAGAAATTAAAGAAAGAGGATTATTGCCACCCTCTTGCTTCACCTTAAGTCAGCTGAGATCAATCAATTTTTAAGTGCCTTACCGGAGTGAAAGTTAGTTCCGTTATCGTGGCAAGATAAGCGATATCTAGACACGGACAAGAAAAGGTTCAGCGGATGAAGTCTCATGACTGCTCATGTGATGATGACGCAGATACTACCTGTTGCCCTTAGAGGGATAATGGACAAGCACGTCTGCGACACGCTTATTGGTCTCTGCAACTTTTTCGACGTCATCTCTCGAAAGTCGATCAGTGTGAAGCAGCTCCAAAGGCTACAGGAAGAGATCATTATGATACTGAATGAGCTTGAGATGTACTTCCCGCCCGCATTCTTCGACGTGATGGTGCATCTGTGTGTCCATATTGTGGATGACATAATAGACCTGGGGCCGTCATTCCTGCACAACATGATGTCGTTTGAGAGGCCGAATGGGATCATCAAAGGATTCATTCGTAACATGTCCCATCCGGATGGAAGCATCGTCCAGGGCTATTTGGCACAAGAGTGCATCTCTTTCTGTGAGAATTTTCTATGTGGCACAGACCGGCCGCCTGGTGTTAGTGTTCGTTTTCCCGTTAACAAGCACGATGGGAGGCTCGAAGGAGATGGTCACCGCAACGGTCGCGGGAACTGCACGTGGCATACTCAGATCGACGCAATGATTTTGACAGAGCAAACTTGGTAGTGCTACAACACCTAGATGAGGTAGATCCTTTCGTGGCAATCGCACAAAGAAATTATCGCAAAGAAGTATCGTGACCGGGGGGTATGCAGGACGGACGCCAAAGTTACTAGAGAGCACAACTCCACTTTCCTACATTGGTTCAAAGAGCATATTATTGCTAATCCCTCGGAGGAGGGCTCTAAGGACGGATTGCTCATATACGCTTTAGCACATGGCCCTCGCCCAACCTCAGAACCAATCGTGCATATGATTTCAATGGATACACGCTCTACACGGAGGCAAAAGATATGGACAAGGATGATCGTAACTCGTGGGTGACGATGGAATGCATGACCGCAGCGACAACGGCACAACCGAACGATTTTATGGAAGGGTCGAGAGATCTGGGAGCTTGACTACTCGACTGCACAACACGACGATGTTCCGTGTCAGAAGGGCTAAGAATGTCGAAAGAGAAAGCCGGATGTTCACTACCATGACTATACCCGACGCCAAGAGCGCTACCGTGAACGCTATCGCAAAAAACGAGCCATGGGTACACTCTAAGCACGTGACACAATGCTTCTTCATAATCGACCAGCGCAATCCCAGCCGTGTTGTCGTGAGGAGAGGCAAAAGGAACATCATTGAATGGATGGAGTCGCCAACGAGGAAGACTATGATCAAGACGGCAACCCAATGAGGGAAGATGACGATGATGATGAAGTATACGCCAAAAGAAGAATCAATACTACATTACCTAAGAAAAATCGACTCCATGGAAAAGGCAAAGTCACAATGAGGGGCTCAATTATTCTTCGACTTAACAAGAAGGGAAAGAAGCTGACTCAAAACGAAAACGCCAAAGACCGAGGAAACGTATGTTATGGGTCCAATGATGTGTAATATATATATGTTCCTATTTTGTATACACACTTAGCCATTATTATGCATGGGTCCAAAGGATGTGTAATATATATGTTCCCATTTTGCATACATATTTAACCGCCAAATGATGCAATATATATCGCCTCCCTTCGCTCATCGCCTCGGAAATAAAAGTGGATAAAATAAAGGAAATGAAAAAGGAAAACTGGCAAGAAGCGACGGCAGAGCAGCTGCTTTCTACAAAACACTGCAGCTACAGATCTTAGTAGTAGCGTTTTCTCATAAACCGCTGCAGCTACAGATCTTAGTAGTAGCGTTTTTCTCATAAACCGCTACATAACGCGCTACTGCTACGTTCACTTAACCCAAAATTCTCACTCGCCCTGCTTCATCCCGCCATTTCCCCCCAAATCCCCACTCTCTCTCTCCCCTGTCGCTCCGCACTGCTCGACCTGCCCCGGCGCTTCGACTCACTGGCGCTGGTGTTAGCCTCAAGGCCGCTTCGTCCTGCCCTCGACATCGACCCAAGGCCGGGCTTAGCCCGACCACGCCGCCTCGACCCACCGCCTCGCCTCGACTCAGCCGCAAGGCGCGACCTCAAGCCTCGCCGCCTCGACACGCCGGCCCTCGCCTCCTCTCCTCCCGCCATCGCCATGGCCTGCCTCCTCACCTCCCTGCACTCTCTCAGAACCCCCTCTCTGCTAGGGTTCTTCATGTTAATTAATTAGGTTATCTATTTAGTTATGAATTTAGCTAGGTTTCAAAATTAGCTAAATTTATATGGAAATTTATATGGAATGTGATATGTGCATATGTCATGTTTGGGACATGTCATGTTTGGAAAATGATCCGAGTGGCCTATGTTACGCCGAATGTTGATTCATTTCGCTTGGTGATTTCACGCTACCGATATGTCCATTTTTAGCAAATGTCATGCCGAAATTTCCGTGAATAAAGGCATGATTTGTGCTACATAGTTGGTATATCGAGTCTCGCACATAGATTTCTTTTTTATGTCATTTCTCATTTATTCATACTTTTAGAAATAAATGAGGCCACTTAATCATAGGAAACATGTCGAACAACGAAGAAACCGGGCCTTCCGACCAAGATGCGACGAGAAGGATGCAGTGAACAAGAGTACCTCAACTATTTGACTGCTAAGCAAGGTTTGCAGGTCGGCCTCGATGATGGTACTGACGCCGACATCGGCACCGACGGTGCCGGCACCGATGGCGGCGCCGAGACCGGTGGGGAAGGTACCGGCGGGGAAGGTACTGGCCCCGATGCCGATACCGAAAAGAGGAAGCATAAGAAGCAGAGGATACGAAAACATAACAAACTAGGGATTGGACGGCTTGTGATCACAAAGATCGCACCTGGCAAGTTTGAGCAGTTAGAGCCGGAAGAACCTCGCAAGTGCTATAGGAACCAAGTAGGATGCATCCTACGGGAATGCGCAAGCATCAACGACGATGACTTAAGGAGTAAAGAACATTTGATGTAGTTGCTCCTAACGAAGTTGCACAAGAGATTCAAGTTCCCTGACCGGGATGATAACATAGAACAACCGTGGGATGATCCGAAGATGAAAAAGATTAACAATCACGCCATGGGCATGTTCAGCAATGATTTGGCCTCCCGGAAAGGGAGGGTGACACGAGCTATTGAGGATGATGAACCCCGCCCAAGATTCTCGAGGAAAATCCGACACTTACGGAAGAGGAGTTCAAAAGTTCAAGGACACTTATGCTACCGAGGCAGCCAAGGCTAAGGCTGCAAATTCAAAATCCTTCAAAGAAAGGAACACGGAAGCATCACCTCGGAAGCCGTGGCTACCTCGGTAAAAGGCCCATATGGGATAAGGAGGACGCGAACGTGAAGCCGCGGGTCTCCTGCACTTCTTCGCAAAGTTCACCAACCCCTTGGAGCATGACTTCATCAGGCCCGCCACAAGTGGGACAAGGAGAAAAGGTTTTTACACGGACAAGATCACGAGGAAATTGATTAGACTATCGAGAAGCAACACCGCTTGCAGCCGAAAGCCCTCATTCGATGAGGCCCAAGTGGGACACCCTTTCAACCGGCCTTGAACGAACTTAAGGGACTCTGCTGGACTAGCGGCCGCAATATGGTCAGGTGCACGGCGCCGAGACGGCGCCACATGGAAGGTGTTTACAACGACGGCCGGAGGCCAAGAAGAAGAAAAAGAAGTTTAGTCAGCGGACATCGATGCAAAGGTGAAGCTTATGGTCGAGAAAAAGTAGCCGAGGACGCCAAAAAGCAGCCGAGGACAATATGAGTTGCTACAAGCAAATCAATGCAGCTGTAACTTCCTCGCAGAAATGATTTCGCATTAACTTGGTTCCAGTTATCATCAATCGGGCGAAGGAAAATCCGCATAAGACGGTACATGATTTCGATGCCCGGGCCACAGCGAAGCAACTCCATGAACAACAACACCATCGCACCATCACTTGCTCAAGCAACCGGCCTCTCTCGCAGCCTCCCTCGCCATAGCAGCCCGCCTCGGCCTCAGCGCTTAGGTGGGCCTTCGCTTTGGCTGAGCTCGACGCCATGGTAATTACATGTCGCACCAACATATATATATATAGATAATATTCCATTTTTGTTGCCTTTCGTTGTTTTACACCATAGACATATGTGTTTGCAGCGAAAGAAACCCCATGCACCATACTCTACTTGATCAAAGGCCGAAGGTGGACGTGGGAAAGGGGATGATAATGGACCCTCTCAACGCACATTCCACAACCAGCCGATCTCACCGGGCACTTCAGGGTTAGCTTGACCAGTGTGAAATCGGGCACGAGGATTTGCCTCCTCCAAGACAAAGATGTGGGAGCGACGACGAGACCCCGCCATGATTGACGCTGCAAGGGTTGGGTGCTGCTATGGTCAAGAATCTTATTCGTCTCGAACCGCCGAGAGCACACCAATAACTACCACACATCAACAAGCATAAAGGAGACCACCACCCCACCTACGCAATTAATGCTCCTCGTAGTAGTGCCGGTGAGAGCGGCGACGACATGATGAAGGGGTGCAATAGTATCGCTGATGTAATTTCTCCCAGAGAATGTAGAATGGATGATGAGACGGAGGTCGACCCTATGGATTACCTCAATACAAACGCGTATGACTCGTGACATAGATATGATGAGTCAACCATATGACGAATCGGGCTATCAGCTTGCTAATGAGGATATGGATGATATGACGGCAGGGCCGCACTCATGGATTGCAAAAGTCTCTCTTCATGAAATCCTCACAGACACGCTCAAGATGCCGCCAACACAGCTCAACTAGCCGGGCGCGAGGGTCGATAAAGATTTAGCCCAGAACACTTGTGCAGGGGTTAAGGAAGGGTCTCGAAGGTGTGCCCAAGAAAGAGGAGAGGAAGAGATCGGGAAGGTAATCGCTTCCAAACAAGCCAGAGCACACAAAGAGCGACGATGCATTCTCAAGAGCGTGTACCGTGAAAGGTGCGGTCATGTTCCATCTCACGGGCGAGCCGAGGCTACCGCCAAACCGCTGGAGGCACTATCGGGATCTCGTGAGACTGCACGACCATGTGCCGATCGAGAAAAGCCTACTAGCCTCAAAGGATCCAGATATTCGACATACGCTGCTCGTGTGCCCGAGGGAAGTGCTACGTCGACACACGGCCCGCTGGAGGTGTTCTTCCCGCGGTTTGACCATATCTTTGAGATGTTTCTAACAAGGCGGCTTGATTTTACTATCGTCCCGCTTTTTTATGCTACATATGAGCTCCATCATGAAGAGTGAAGAAGTCTCAAAATTTGTGTGGCGGATCCGCATTACATGCACAAGTCTTTCTTGAGTCTCGCGATTTTGAGTGTGAAACTGCTAGGAGTACCTCCAAAACTTCATGGTACAGTATTAAGGACCGAAATTGTCCTCGCCTTATCATCCAAAGTAAGTCAGTTCCCGACAACCCTTTCAGACATTTCAATCATTCCTTCTCTCTCATATGGGGAATAATTTGAGGTGTCTTTTCCTCAAGAAGCAACGGGTGCGCCGTCCTTATCGTTCTTTACCCGCAAGTCTCCCACGCCGTATTTTGACCCTTCCAGAGACTACGAGAAAAGGACTACACCCACATAATGAATATTCTAGATGATGCTCTCCAAGGCTTCAGCTTTAGAGGTGGCCACGCATATCAAGAAACAAAGGAACAAGAAGATGGGTTTCACGATAAAACTAACTTCTCCTCGCATCCATGTCCCAAAACCAAGCAAGAAGGATGGATTCTACATCGTCCATCTCATGATTCAGTTCAACACGGATCACCAAAGCTTCAGATTAACAGCAGAATGATGATCATATCCACAAGTGGCTAGAATCTCATGGAGAAGCTTAATTATAAACTTAGAGATGACTTCTTTCGCATCCAAAGCGACATTGCGACGATCATCATGAAAGAAGTCGTCGATGAGAAGGGATGTTCCACCACGACCCTATATCGCTAATCGACGTCCGAACTCGCATAGGCATGCAACGCCTAGACCTCACGCCGCTCAAGAAGCTAGGGTTCTCAGAACACCCGGATCCGATGCGCCAGTGTCCGCCATTATTCGTCGTTGTTGCCATGTCATTTGCTTGCGTGTTGCACTTTGCCATGTCATCATATGCATTTTGTCATGTCTACATGTGCATCGTGATTGGCATACATGTTCGCCTCATGCATCCGAGCATTTTCCCCATTGTCCGCTTTGCAATCCGGCGCCCTATGTCCCCGGCGCCCCTTCTTGTCTCCTTTCGTAAAAGGGTATTAAACTTTCTGAATGGACCGAGGTTTGCCAAGCGGCCTCGGTATAACACCGTAGACCGCCCGTCAAGTTTTGTGCCATTTGGAGGTCGTTTAGTACTCCAACGGTTAACCGGTAACCGTAGAAGCCCTCTTTGTTGCAGCCCAACACCCTTCCAAAGTGGCCTAAACCCACCAAACTCCCTCCATGCTTTCGGTCGCTCGATCACGATCGTGGGCGAAACCGCCTCATTTGGACTCTCCTAGCTCCCTATGCCTATATAAACGCCCTCCCTTCCATTTTCCCCAAACCCTAGAAATTCTCGCCACGGACACTTTCTCCTCACGACGGACATGTCCGCCTGGCCGCCAAGGTCAATCTGAGCTCGCCACGTGGCAGGCCGCCACCACCTCCGCCGCTGCCCATGGAGCCCATCCGGGCTCTGCGCGGCCTCAGATCCGGCGCCGCTGGCTGCTCGTCTCGCGCTTATGCCTGGCCACTGCCACATGCCAAGGGCTGTTGCTGCGCTGCTGCTCTCGCTTCGCCGCCCGGCTTCGCCATCGCCATCGCTTCCGCCGCCTCCTCCCGCTGCCCGCCGCGCAGCGCCGCCAAGACTCCGCAGAGCAGCCGCCGCCGTCGCGGCTGCCACGCCGGAGTTTCTCCGCCGCTCAAGGCCGCCCCGGCGATCTCGATCACCGCCGCCCTTCCTTCGCCTCCTCCGGCTGGATCCGCCGGATCCGCTGGATCCGCGCCCGCTTCTCTCCGCCTCCCCTGCCCTCTCCGGCGAGATCCCATGGATTCCGGCGAGCACTCCGACGTGCCTCGTAATCCGTGCAAACTTCAGGTTGCCCCCGAATATCTCTAAGTCCCCGAATCCATTAATTTTCATGCATTTTCATCGCATCACATCTCTGCAACCGTAGCTCCGTTTTGCGCGTATAATATGTCAAATTGTTCGCCTCGACGAGTACATCATTTCATTCCATTGCATCATTTTCATTTGAGTTCATCTTGATGCCCGAAATGCTGTCGGAAGTAGGCTTCAGATCGTTAGTTTCAGAATCTTATCAGCTCGAGCTCTTTTGTCATTTTCGCCATGATTTATGTGTGCATCCTATGAGTATGAGCTCTACATGAATGTTGGACTAGGCCATGCCATCTTTCCAGGGGTGTTGACCTTGTATTTTTGTGAGTTGTGTGCTGAGTGTATCAAGCTTGTAAAGTAGGGTAGTTGCTGTTACTGTTTTGCTAGGCTGATTCTGTTATAATTTGATGCCATGTTAACATGCTTCCACTAATCAATCTATGCATAATCTGGAGATGCTCTATAAACATGTTTTGATATACATGTCATGCTATATCCATTCATGCCCTTGGTTGCAATTATAGCCTGCTGGAACATGTTCATTTGTTGCTCCAAAGTTGCTTGAAAATGTTTCCTGACAGATTGTTTGCATGAGAGTCAATTTTCACGAGGTCTTTGTAGTTGATCCGTGTATGCTATGACCTTGCTCTTGCCATGCTTAGCTTCATAAACATGCCTTCTTACTGTTGGTTGCCTTGCCATGCCATGTATTGCTCTGTAGTGAGTGTTTCGAGCTCACGAACATGCCTACTAATCGTTGTTCCTGCCATGTTCAAATCTGTAATAAAACTTGCCATGTTTACATGGGTGCCATCATATTTTCCGTGCCTTTTTGGCTCATGGTCAGTAAGGGACTATTGATATATGCAATTATTAGTTTCATGCCATGCCTTTGTTTGCCATGATAGCTTCCTGTAACATGTTGTTTGATAGCTCTAAACATTGCAACCTGATGTTAGTTCTGCTAAAGTCTGAAATTGTTATTACTTGCAATATCTCCATGTCGTTTTGAGCATGTTCTAGTTGTTTCTGGAAATAGCTCAGTGTTCATGTATTGTTATGCTTTACGTGTACTTCATGCCCATGCCTTTTGTTATTATGTTGGGGTGCTGTGGCATATTGTTTTGATGCTTGCAATATGCCTAGTTGCTGTTTTGGACAGATTGTTGCTATGACTTGTATAGTGTGTGTGTGTTGCACCGCTGTTCGCTTTTGAGTGTGCTCTATATGAAACTTGCTTGTTTTTGCATGTAGTTCCATATTACCATGTTGCATCCATGTTTTGAGGTGTTTGCTTGATGTTTGTATGCATTTTGCATCAATGCCATGCTTAACTTGTTTTGCTCATATCTTCTAGCCCGTAGCTCCGAATCTAATGAACTTTATATGTAACTTGACTAGAATTTCGTGTAGATCATCTTGATGCATCTTAACTTGCTGTTTAACAACTTCAACTTAATGTTTATTCAGTTCTGGACCAATTTCGAAATATGCATATGAGGACTTACCGGAATTGTTATATGTTGTTCCCGGCCTCATTTAAACTTGCCTTGATGTGTTGTTCTTGTGTGCATCATCTCTTGCCATGAGTAACTTCATGTAGCTTGGTCATGCATCATGCTTGTTGTGCATCATGTCATGTTCATGTGTGGTGTGTTTACCTATGTTGTGTGCTTCTTCTTGTTAGTTCCTGCTTCGCTATGCTCGTGAGGATTCGCTCGCTCACGATTGGTTCGGCTTCATCCGCTCATCTTCTTCATGGACTCGCTTCTTCTTCCTTATGGATTTCGTGCAAGATGACCGCTACCCTGGATCTCACTACTATCATTGCTATGCTAGTTGCCTCGTTTTTTCGCTATGTCGCGCTACCTATTACCTGCTTTTTCAAGCCATCCCATATTGCCATGAACCCCTAACCTTGACACCATTCCTAGCAAACCGTTGTTTGGCTATGTTACCGCTTTTGCTCAGCCCTCTTATAGCGCTGCTAGTTGCGTGAAGTTGAAGATTTCTCCATGGTGGACAGGGTTTATGTTGGGATATCACAATATCTCTTATATTATTAATGCATCTATATACTTGGTAAAGGGTGGAAGGCTCGGCCTTATGCCCGGTGTTTTGTTCCACTCTTGCCGCCCTAGTTTCCGCCATACCGTGTTATGTTCCCGGATTTTGCGCCCCTTACGCGGTCGGGTGATTTATGGGACCCCTTGACAGTTCGCTTTGAATAAAACTTGTCCAAAGAAGGCCCAACATTGCCTTTTACCATTTGCCTCACCACCACCTACTTTTCCCTTGGGAGTAATTAACCCAAGGGTCATCTTTATTATAGCCCCCCGGCCGCTGCTTGTCTAAGTGTTGGTCCGAACCGAGTAGATCATGGGCCCCTCGGGCAACTCGAGGTTTGGTTTTACTCAGAGGATGTCTCATCCGTGTTGCCTCGAGAACGAGATATGTGCAGCTCCTATCGGGATTGTCGGCAAGATCGGGCGGCTTTGCTGGTCTTGTTTTACCATTGTGAAATGTCTTGACGCATCGGATACCGAGTCCGATCGGAGTGTCTCGTGAAGGTCTATTCTTCGATGATCGCGAGAGCTCGCTCATGGGTTGTTGGGACACCCCGCAGGTTTAAACTTTCGAGAGCCGTGCCCGCGTTATGTGGCAGATGGGAATTTGTTAATGTCCGTTGTAGACAACTTGACACTTGATCCGAATTAAAACGCATCAACCGAGTGTGTAGTCGTGATGGTCTCTTCTCGGCGGAGTCCGGAAGTGAACACGGTTTCAGATTATGTTTGACGAAGTAGGTGTTCGTGATCACCTCTTGATCATTGCTAGTTGACGACCGCTCCGCTTGTACTCTTCTCGCTCTCATTTGCGTTGGTTAGCCACCATACTTGCTTAGTCGCTGCTGCAGCCTCACCACTTTACCCCTTCCTTTCCCATTAAGCTTTGCTAGTCTTGATACCCATGGTAATGGGATTGCTGAGTCCTCGTGACTCACCAGATACTTCCAAAACCAGTTTGCAGGTGCCTATGTTACCGAGCAGATGACACAATCAAGCTCAAGGAGGAGCTCGATGACGATCTTTCCCTTTGTGTTGTTTCGTTCTAGTTGATCAGTAGTGGAGCCCAGTTGGGGTCGATCGGGACCGCTTTCTCGATTTGGGGTTTCTTCTTCTTTATTTTGGTTCCGTAGTCGGACCTTGATTGTATCTCGGATGATGTAATGCTTTATTCATGTAATTGTGTGAAGTGGCTATTGTAAGCCAACTATGTACCTTTTTCCCTTATGTATTACTTGGGTTGTGTGAAGATTACCTCACTTATGACATTGCTTTCAATGCGGTTATGCCTCTAAGTCGTGCTTCGACATCGGGAGATATAGCCGCATCGAGGGCGCTATAAGTTGGTATCGAGCCTTCCCCACCTTAGGAGCCCCACCGCTTGATCGCTTTTAGTGGCCGAGTTGTGTCTAGAAAAATGTTTTGAGTCATTTAGGAATTATATATCGGAGAGTTAGGAATTCTTTTTACTCCCAATCCCTTCGACCTTCCGTGAGGTATCCCGACGAGAGTTTTGACTCTTCTCTCTCAAATTTCACTAAAAATTTTTTAGGATCACGCTGGTATCTTGGAATCGCTCCGATGGTTTTATGATGACAACATTGTCTTGGTGCCTCCCGACATTTAGGGGTTGTGTTTAACGCCTTGACACACCCGCCGGTGGTCGCATTCTCAAGGGATCTAGACTGCCCCACAGATCAATATTAGTCTTTTTCTCAAGACTTTGTCCTCACTGCGGCGCACCCGGAGAAATCTTCGTCGGTCACCCATCCTCAAACTACTCCAAGCCGAGCACGCTTAACTTTGGAGTTCTTTCCAATGGGCTCCTAAAAGAAGGAATTCCTTATTTATATGAGTAGTCTATCATCCCTAATAAGCCAGGCTATTACATACACCCACACTCGTGAGGAACCGACGCCCTCGTCGGCCACAGTGAACGCTCCTCTGGCACAACCGCTCTGGCATCCAGTCCGTACATGTGCTATGCCGTAGCCACGACGGGTCACAAACGCTATGAACAACATGACCGCAAGACCTGTCCGCAACCATCCGTAACCGCGAGGGTCGGCTCGATACCAACTTTAACGCCTTGACACACCCGCCGGTGGTCGCATTCTCGGCGGGATCTAGACTGCCCCACAGATCAATACTAGTCTTTTTCACAAGACTTTGTCCTCACTGCGGCGCACCCGGGAGCAATCTTCGGCCGGTCACCCATCCTGAAACTACTCCAAGCCGAGGACGCTTAACTTTGGAGTTCTTTCCAATGGGCCCCTTAAAAGAAGGAATTCCTTATTTATATGAGTAGTCTATCATCCCTAATAAGCCGTGCTATTACATTGTGGCGTTGTCCCGGGAGTTGAGCTCGAGGTGTTGTCATCATAATTTTATCGCTGCAGTTCGAATACCTGAGTTTAGTACCGACATCGAAAATCTCTTTATGCGCTTGTTGGTGAGATAACCCCGCTAACCCAAAGATCGAGGTGAGTACGGAGTATTGCCATGACTCGATAACGGATGCTTTTCAAGGTTGAGGTAGACGATTTCAAGGTTTCTTGGTTATGTGTCGACGGATGGATACACCGGATGTAGGGATTGTTAGCTTGGGTGAGATATATATTGCTCCCGTATCCCCAACACCGATTGCATAACCGAAAGTTTCGGGAGTTTTATAGGTGGGAATTCAAGTAGCTCTTAGGATATCTTTCCGACGGATGTATGATATGAAATTGGGGTTCGACGCCTAGTGGTCCGCCTATTCACGGTTGGTTTTACAAAGGGTCTCGTTGTGTCTTAAAGAGTCCTTGGCTATGCCGACTGGGACGCTTCAGATGTCATGTGCACCGCCTTGTACATGATGGTGCTGCACGATTGAGCCCGTAGGCCCCACCACGAAAACTTCTGACGAAATTCTATCATATGTTTGTTCCGGCTTATTCTGCAAGCCAGTCCTTTGTTTTTGTTTTGAGTTGTGGTATTCGAGTTGCTTCGATGTCAAATGTTGAATCCATACCTTTCCTAAACGGTGTTCTCATATTGCTATGTGAATACTAATCCTTTTTGATCATTGAGGTTGTCATGTTAATTCTTTTCCAACCGGTGCGTTTCTCTTCGAGATGATCCCGTCATTCTCCCCATCCGCAAGATCAATTCTAAGTTTTCTCAACGGTGTTTGTTTCATCCATCCCAAGTTGTCTTTGTTTTTTCCGCCCACCCACCTTTTTTCCTCAAGGACTAAGATTTCTTTACCAAGTATCCTTTTATTTTTGTGAAGTCTCTTCATTCTTTTCAATCGATGTTCTTATCCGGTGATTTTCCATGAAGATGCTCAACAGCTTCAAGTTCATCATCCTTCATCGTTGTTTCTTCTCCGTGGATCCTATTCAAGCTTTCGATATTCATCATATTCTTTTCCTCATCTCAATGTCTTCTCATACCGGTGCACCTCATTATCATTCTACTTCTCGCTATTTGTTATTCCGAGTGCTTAAGATATCTCAAGATTTGTGTTTCCATTCTTAATCTGTTCAAGCCATTTGGAGATTGGTATCTCATTCAAGTCATTTAATTCAACAAGTGCAATCTCTTTAATATCATTCTCAACGGTGTTTTCTTTTGAGTGGGCCCTAACCCACGTGTCTTTTCCTGTGATCTTACCTCGACTCTTCTAATTTTCCTGAGCCATTCCCAAATTCTTTTCAAAGTGTGACGAAGAATGGATTTCATCACCACCGGCCTTCTCCAAGATCTCTTCCTAATTCTTTTCATAGTTGGCTCAATAATTCATGGTGGTTCTCATCATCATGTGAAGATCAAGAAGAGTTTCTCTTAAATCTTGTCCGCTCTCTTCAAGATTCATGGTTCTAGCTTCATGCTATCCTCATAATTGTTTTCGACAGAGAATCTTTTTCACCCATCGAGATATTCAAGAGTCTTCTCGCTTGTCATCCGGAGTCCATCAATTCAGGTTTACTCATTCTCAGCTTTCAGCTCGTTTTGAATTCTTACCGTGAATCATTCAAATATCCTCTAATCAGTTCATGTTCTCTTCATTCTCATGTATCTAAATCCCCTCAAATATCTGCATTCGTTTTCAAATTCTTCCCGGTGAATTGTGCCTTTGCTACATTCATTTTCAATTCTTACGGCGGTTCGTTCAAGATTTCTCTTCCTCCGTTATCATATCAAATATTCGTTGTTCCAAATCCTACCAGTGGTTCCACCAATACCTTCTCAAGTTTACGCCATATCTCTCTTAATCCTTTTTAAATGGGAATAAGTGGTATGCCAAATCCGTTGATTGTCATGAATTTAAATTGGTGGAGGATACGCATAACATAATTCTTATTCTTGTTCATCCAAGTGATTAATTCTTTTCTTCCGGAGATTATTCATGATGAATAAATTCTTGATTACAAGTGATTCATCTTTCTTTCCGGAGGTGGGTCATCATATCACATTCTTGGTTCGAGATGCTTCATCTTCTCTTTTTCCCGGAGTTCCAAGCTCTCTTCACCACGGAGCTCCTTCTAAATCATCACAAGGCTTCACCTTGTGTTTTCAACTTCTCTTTCTTTCTATCATCCTTTTAATACCGGAGTTTCTCCATGGTGGGTCGTCAAGGATTCCTTTCATTCTTCAATTATTCTTCAAGATTTCTCTCGCAGTTATGACCCGCCAAGCTATACTCAAAAATAAACATGGTGCTCAACACATGTTTTGTTTTGAGGCGTTATTCCAATGATCTATCTTCTATTCTTTCTTACGGAGGCATTGTGATGTTGCTCTTTTCACTCATCATCTCGATTTGTGAGGATCATGTTTTTCTTGTTTATCCATTTAACCGGAGTGTTGTATCATCTCTTCAATATCTCTTCATCTCATCAAGTTTTCTTCTCTTTTTATCGGAGAGCTGTCCATATTCTGTCATTCTTGTTCCTTGGCAATCTCATTATAACGAGGTGGTCATATTCGTTTCGTTCGTGAAGCTCTTATTTCCATGTCTTTGCAACCTTCAAGTTCTCCTAATACTCCTTGTTCTTCTTTTCTAACGGATTGCTTGCAATCTCGCTCATCTCTAATTGCTCAACCTCTCAAGGTTCATGGTTTTCACTGCTCACAAAGAAGCAACTTAGTTTTACCTCTTCTATTCCTCTTCCGTTTTTTCCTCCGGTGCCATTCTAGATCTCGGGACGAGATCCTCTCATAGTGGTGGAGTGTTGTAACACCCCGGATCCGATGCGCCAGGTGTCCGCCAGTTATTCGTCGTTGTTGCCATGTCATTTGCTTGCGTGTTGCACTTTGCCATGTCATCATATGCATTTTTGTCATGTCTACATGTGCATCGCATTGGCATACATGTTCGTCTCATGCATCCGAGCATTTTCCCCGTCCTGCTTTTGCAATCCGCGCCCTATGTCCCCTGCGCTCCCCTCTTGTCTCTTTCGTAGCGGGTATTAAACTTTCTCGAATGGACCGAGGTTTGCTGCTGCCTCGGTATAACACCGTAGACCGCTGTCAAGTTTCGTGCCATTTGGAGGTCGTTTAGTACTCCAACGGTTAACCGGTAACCGAAGCCCTCTTTGTTGCAGCCCAACACCCTTCCAAAGTGGCCCAAAACCCACCAAACTCCCTCCATGCTTTCGGTCGCTCGATCACGATCGTGGGCGAAACCGCCTCATTTGGACTCTCCTAGCTCCCTATGCCTATATAAACGCCCTCCCTTCCATTTTCCCCAAACCCTAGAAATTTCTCGCCACGGACACTTTCTCCCCGCCGACGACATGTCCGCCTGCCGCAAGGCTCAATCTGAGCTCGCCACGTGGCGCCACCACCACCTCTGCCGCCCATGAGCCCATCCGGGCTCATGCCCAGATCCGCGCCGCTGCCCGCTGTCTGCCGCTTGCGCTGCGCGCCGCCACACAAGCGCCGCTGGCCGCCTACATGCTGTTCGCAGGCTGCTGCTGGCTTCGCCGGGGCCTCGCCATCGCCTCGCCGCCTTCCCCCGCCTGCCGCTTCAGCCGCAGGCTGCAAGCCTCCTCCTTCAGCAGCCGCTGCCACGGGTCGCGTCACCGCTTTCGCCGAGTTTCCGCAGGCCGCGCTGCCCGGCGATCTCGACCGCTGCTGCCTCCTTCCGGCCTCCTCCGCCGGATCCGGCCGGATCCGCCGGATCCGCGCCCGCCTCTCTCCGGCCTCCCCTTCCTCTCCGGCGAGATCCCATGGATTCCGGCGAGCACTCCGACGTGCCTCAGAATCCGTGGTAAACTTCAAAGTTGCCCCGAATATCTCAAAGTCCCCGAATCCATTAATTTTCATGCATTTTCATCGTGATCACATCTCTGCAACCGTAGTCCGCTTTTGCGCGATAATATGTCAAATTGTTCGCCTCGACGAGTACATCATTTCATTCCATTGCATCATTTTCATTTGAGTTCATCTTGATGCCCGAAATGCTGTTGGAAGTAGGCTTCAGATCGTTAGTTTCAGAATCTTATCAGCTCGAGCTCTTTTGTCATTTTCGCCATGATTTATGTGTGCATCCTATGAGTATGAGCTCTACATGAATGTTGGACTAGGCCATGCCATCTTTCCAGGGGTGTTGACCTTGTATTTTTGTGAGTTGTGTGCTGAGTGTATCAAGCTTGTAAAGTAGGGTAGTTGCTGTTACTGTTTTGCTAGGCAGATTCTGTTATAATTTGATGCCATGTTAACATGCTTCCACTAATCAATCTATGCATAATCTGGAGATGCTCTATAAACATGTTTTGATATACATGTCATGCTCTATCCATTCATGCCCTTGGTTGCAATTATAGCCTGCTGGAACATGTTCATTTGTTGCTCCAAAGTTGCTTGAAAATGTTTCCTGACAGATTGTTTGCATGAGAGTCAATTTTCACGAGGTCTTTGTAGTTGATCCGTATGCTATGACCTTGCTCTTGCCATGCTTAGCTTCATAAACATGCCTTCTTACTGTTGGTTGCCTTGCCATGCCATGTATTGCTCTGTAGTGAGTGTTTTGAGCTCACTTAACATGCCTACTAATCGTTGTTCCTGCCATGTTCAAATCTGTAATAAAACTTGCCATGCTTACATGGGTGCCATCATATTTTCCGTGCCTTTTTGGCTCATGGTCAGTAAGGGACTATTGATATATGCAATTAGTAGTTTCATGCCATGCCTTTGTTTGCCATGATAGCTTCCTGTAACATGTTGTTTGATAGCTCTAAACATTGCAACCTCGATGTTAGTTCTCGCTAAAGTCTAAATTGTTATTACTTGCAATATCTCCATGTCGCTTTTGAGCATGTTCTAGTTGTTTCGGAAATAGCTCAGTGTTCATGTATTGTTATGCTTTACGTGTACTTCATGCCCATGCCTTTTGTTATTATGTTAGTGCTGTGGCATATTGTTTTGATGCTTGCAATATGCCTAGTTGCTGTTTTGGATGATTGTCGCTATGACTTGTATAGTGTGTGTGTGTTGCACCGCTGTTCGCTTTTGAGTGTGCTCTATATGAAACTTGCTTGTTTTTGCATGTAGTTCCATATTACCATGTTGCATCCATGTTTTGAGGTGTTTGCTTGATGTTTGTATGCATTTTGCATCAATGCCATGCTTAACTTGTTTTGCTCATATCTTCTAGCCCGTAGTCTCAATCTAATGAACTTTATATGTAACTTGACTAGAATTTCGTAGATCATCTTGATGCATCTTAACTTGCTGTTTAACAACTTCAACTTAATGTTTATTCAGTTCTGGACCAATTTCGAAATATGCATATGAGGACTTACCGAATTGTTATATGTTGTTCCCTACCTCATTTAAACTTGCCTTGATGTGTTGTTCTTGTGTGCATCATCTCTTGCCATGAGTAACTTCATGTAGCTTGGTCATGCATCATGCTTGTTGTGCATCATGTCATGTTCATGTGTGGTGTGTTTACCTATGTTGTGTGCTTCTTCTTGTTAGTTCCTGCTTTCGCTATGCTCGTGAGGATTCGCTCGCTCACGATTGGTTCGGCTTCATCCGCTCATCTTCTTCATGGACTCGTTCTTCTTCCTTATGGATTTCGGCAAGATGACCGCTACCCGGATCTCACTACTATCATTGCTATGCTAGTTGCCTCGTTTTTTCGCTATGCTGCGCTACCTATTACCTGCTTGTCAAGCCATCCCATATTGCCATGAACCCTAACCTTTGACACCATTCCTAGCAAACCGTTGTTTGGCTATGTTACCGCTTTTGCTCAGCCCTCTTATAGCGCTGCTAGTTGCGTGAAGTTGAAGATTTCTCCATGGTGGATGTGGTTTATGTTGGGATATCACAATATCTCTTATATTATTAATGCATCTATATACTTGGTAAAGGGTGGAAGGCTCGGCCTTATGCCCGTGTTTTGTTCCACTCTTGCCGCCTAGTTTCCGGCCATACCGTGTTATGTTCCCGGATTTTGCGCCCCTTACGCTGTCGGGTGATTTATGGGACCCCTTGACAGTTCGCTTTGAATAAAACTTGTCCAAGAAGGCCCAACATTGCCTTTTACCATTTGCCTCACCACCACCTACTTTTCCCTTGGGAGTAATTAACCCAAGGGTCATCTTTATTATAGCCCCCCGCCGCTGCTTGTCTAAGTGTTGGTCCCAACCGAGTAGATCATGGGCCCCTCGGGCAACTCGAGGTTTGGTTTTACTCAGAGGATGTCTCATCCGTGTTGCCTCGAGAACGAGATATGTGCAGCTCCTATCGGGATTGTCGGCGATCGGGCGGCTTTGCTGGTCTTGTTTTACCATTGTGAAATGTCTTGACGCACCGGATACCGAGTCCGATCGGAGTGTCTCGGTGAAGGTCTATTCTTCGATGATCGCGAGAGCCTGTCATGGGTTGTTGGGACACCCCGCAGGGTTTAAACTTTCGAGAGCCGTGCCCGCGTTATGTGGCGATGGGAATTTGTTAATGTCCGTTGTAGACAACTTGACACCGGATCCGAATTAAAACGCATCAACCGAGTGTGTAGTCGTGATGGTCTCTTCTCGCGGAGTCCGGAAGTGAACACGGTTTCAGATTATGTTTGACGAAGTAGGTGTTCGTGATCACCTCTTGATCATTGCTAGTTGACGACCGCTCCGCTTTGTACTCTTCTCGCCTCATTTGCGCTGGTTAGCCACCATACTTGCTTAGTCGCTGCTGCAGCCTCACCACTTTACCCCTTCCTTTCCCATTAAGCTTTGCTAGTCTTGATACCCATGGTAATGGGATTGTTGAGTCCTCGTGACTCACCAGATACTTCCAAAACCAGTTTGCAGTGTGCCTATGTTATCGAAAGCAGATGACGAATCAAGCTCAAGGAGGAGCTCGATGACGATCTTTCCTTTGTGTTGTTTCGCTCTAGTTGATCAAGAGTGGAGCCCAGCTTGGGGTCGATCGAGGACCGCTTTCGCGCATTTGGGGTTTCTTCTTCTTTATTTTGGTTCCGTAGTCGGACCTTGATTGTATCTCGATGATGTAATGCTTTATTCATGTAATTGTGTGAAGTGGCGATTGTAAGCCAACTATGTACCTTTTTCCTTATGTATTACTTGGGTTGTGTGAAGATTACCTCACTTGCGACATTGCTTTCAATGCGGTTATGTTTCTAAGTCGTGCTTCGACACGTGGGAGATATAGCCGCATCGAGGGCGCTATAGGTTCGCCCTCGGCGACATGGAAGGATGGAACTTCTAGTGATTTATGATGCCGATGATGATGATATGTGTCGTTGAACTTGTATACTTTTTGTAGCGATGAAACTTTGTGATGTGCACGGTCCTCGCCGAACTTGCGTAACGCTACTTTGTTAGTTTATGCGACGATGACCATGCACTCTAGTTAATTAATTTATGACCGTATATGTTGCATCTAATTGCTAACCTTTCTTTTTTGGTGTTGCTCTAGTATATTTTGTTGCATATATATGATTGTACATCCTCTTCATGAACATGCATCTCTAACAGTACCTAGTTTCTTGATGGCGAGATGGAAATGCTATGTCGTGGTACAAAGGGAAGGTTCCGGGTGTACAACGAGTGGCACGAGTGTCGTGCAAGTGAATGGGTTCACGGGCGCCAGCCATAAAGGCTTCAAAAGGCATAAGAAGGAGAAGCTAGTTACTTGAGGTTCACGGTAGCGAGAGAGGACTCATAACCGCCACCTCATGTATTGTATGGTTCCGCCTCACTCATAGTGATAGCACTTCTTGCGATACCTTTGTTTAGATGGATGACGTTGTTGTAGTTGCAAGTATTCGAGACTTGCATGTATTGCTATTTTCGAGATGATGACAAGATATCACTTTGTGTTGGATGATGATTATGAAGAGACTATTTGTATGTACATGCTATGATTACATTTGTGGTCTCGCAGCATTTGTATGTGTATCATGATGACATTTCTATGTGCTAAAGATTCTTCTACAAAGCCGTTCAAATACAAAACAAATATGCCAAAAAACTACTTAAATTAGCAGAGCGAGTGTACAAAAGTTAGCGTATGCCTCAATAGCAGTAGCTGTCCATCCAAAGAGCGCTTAGCGCTACTAGCGGTAGCGAAGCTTCCCTAACTGCTGCTGTTGCTACACTTGTGTAGTAGTAGCGCAGCGCACGCCATCGCTATGAGTTAGTCAGAAGGCCAGATTAGTAGCGCTGGCACCGCCCATCGATACATCTAAAACCTGCGCTGCTGCTAGCCTTTTCCCTAGTAGCGTAGCCATGATTCATGTCCCAGTGTGATGATTCTGGCCTTTACTCTCGAAACATCCCGTGATGCCACTTATTAGTAGGTATTCTACTTCTGGGTTTTGAACCCGAGATTCACCC
Source organism: Aegilops speltoides (assembly GCA_021437245.1). Lineage (NCBI taxonomy): Eukaryota > Viridiplantae > Streptophyta > Magnoliopsida > Poales > Poaceae > Aegilops > Aegilops speltoides. Next base: position 99,931,202 of record CM038147.1, read on the forward strand.
CACTTACCTCTTGTTGATAGTGTTTGCTAGTTTCTTTAGGAAATTAGTAACCTTTGCATTAGTCCTTGAGGTCTGTGGTATTTCCTTCTTCCAAATACTATGAACCACTTACGGCAGATGTTTGTTGGATCAAAGATCACAACAGGAGTGCTCTCGATGGGTTCTCCATTCTATATTGTGAATCTGCCAGTGCTACCTTCTCCATGGGTTATCCGGAAGAGATGTTGAGCTTTGCTCGACATACTAATCTATGCATCCACAACTCAGAAAGATATATGTTCCTTTGAGTTGTCCTCTTCAACAGATTCTCGACCTTCGCCTATCAATTGATAGAAAGGAGAAGTTGTGTGAACGCCTCGATGCGGCTATATCTCCCATGTGTCAAGCACCCACTTAGAGGCATAACCGCATTGAAAGCAATGTCGCAAGTGAGGTAATCTTCACACAACGCATGTAATACATAAGGGAAAGAGATACATAGTTGGCTTACAATCGCCACTTCACACAAATACATGAATAAAGCATTACATCATCCAGATACAATCAAGGTCCGACTATGGAACCAAAATAAAAGAAGAACCCCAAATGCATAAAGGTCCCCGATCGACCCCAACCGGGCTCCACTACCGATCAACTAGAACGAAACAACACAAAGGGCGAGATCTTCATCGAGCTCCTCCTTGAGCTTGGTTGCGCCACCGCCGGTAACATAGGCACCGCAAACTGGTTTTGAAGTATCTGTGAGCCACGAGGACTCAGAATCCCATTACCATGGGTATCAAGACTAGCAAAGCTTAATGGGAAAGGAAGGGGTAAAGTGGTGAGGTTGCAGGAGCGACTAAGCATGATATGGTGGCTAACATACACAAATGAGAGCGAGAAGAGAAACAAAGGAACGGTCGTGAAGCTAGCAATGATCAAGAGGTGATCCTGAACACCTACTTACGCCAATCATAACACGTAAACCGTGTTCACTTCCCTGACTCACGAGAAGAGACCATCACGGCTACACACGCGTTGATGCGCTTTAATTCGGATTTGTGTCAAGTTATCTACAACCGACATTAACAAATTCCCATCTGCCACATAACCGCTGCACGGCTCTCGAAAGTTTATACCGCAGGTGTCCCAACTTAGCCCATGACAAGCTCTCGCGATCAACGAAGGAATAGACCTTCTCCCAGAAGACCTGATCAGCCTCGAATCCCGGTTTACAAGACATTTCGACAATGGTAAAACAAGACCAGCAAGACCTCCCGCGCGTCGACATCCCGATAGTAGCCGACGATCTCGCCTCGTGCCACGACCGGATGAGCAAGACGCATAACTAGAACCAGCCCTCAAGTTTCCCGAGGTGGCGCTGCAAGTGGTTTAGTTTGACCAACACTTAGACAAGCATTGGTCCGGCGGGCTAAAATAAAGATGACCCTTGGGATGCGCGACTTCCAAGGGAAAAAGGTAATAGGTGAGGCAAATGGTAAAACCAATGTTGGGCCTTGCTGGAGGAGTTTTATTCAAAGCGAACTGTCAGGGGGGTCCCATAAATCACCCGACCGCCTTAGGAATGCAAAATCCGGGAACATAACACCGGTATGATGGAAACTAGGGCGGCAAGAGTGGAACAAAACACCAGGCATAAGGCCGAGCCTTCCACCCTTTACCAAGTATATAGATGCATTAATAATATAAGAGATATTGTGGTATCCCAACATAACCCTTTCCATCATGGAGCAATCTTCAACTTCACCTGCAACTAGCAACGCTATAAGAGGGGCTGAGCAAAAGCGGTAACATAGCCAAACAATGGTTTGCATAGGAAAGGTGTCAAAGGTTAGAGGTTCATGGCAATTTGGGAGGCTTGATCAACAAGAGATAGGTAGCGGGGCAAAGCGATAGAACGAAGCAACTAGCATAGCAATGATAGTAGTGAGATCCAGGGTAGCGGTCATCTTGCCTGAAATCCCGCAAGGAAGAAGAACGAGTCCATGAAGAAGACGAACGGACGAGTCGAATCTAATCCTCACAATCGCAACATTACCGGACTAAGAAGCAACACCGTAAAGAAACAAACAACATGGTAAACACACAAGCATAAATATGGCATGATGCACAATCAAGTATGATGCATGTATGGTTTAATGAGGCATGGCATGGCAAAGTGCAACACACAATACTACAAGTTAGTGGAGCTCAATATGCAATGAGTTGCATATTGACGAAACACCACATCCGAAGTTATTTAGTTCGCCTCGCTTAGGTACACAACAATGTTAAATGTTGTTAAACATGGCAAGAGGTGAAACATAATAAAACTACCTAACTAGGCAAGTTTAAATGAGGCCAGAAGAACAAACAACAATTCTGGAAAATCCTAATGTCCATATTTTGAATTAGCTACTGTTCTACCCTAAACCATATTTTTAATGTTGTTAAACAGAAAAATAAAGTGAACCATGTTAATCTAGGCATTTTTCCACCCCATTTACATATAAAGTTTATTTAAAATGGAGCTACGGTTATTTAGTTATGAAATAAATCATTTTAACATGCCATTTGAGCAAATTTAATCAAACAACATTTTAAACATTTTAAACATGGATGAAAGTGGGATATTATTAATCTACACAAAATTCTAAGCATTTTACATGTATTAAGTTTTTACATATGATGCATAATTAGTGAGATATTATATGCATGATGTGGAGGGTTTTTCTGCAAAACTGTAATCTCTGAAAAAATAGACAAAATCGTCCAAGGAAAAAAAACATGGATAGGGCCGAATCCGGCTGGCCCGATAAGAGCGTGGGCACTGGAGGCTCACCCAGCGGGCCTTAGCCCATCTGCAGAGGAAGCCGGCTTGGGGAAGCTGGGCCACGGCGCGGGACGCGGCCAGGAGGGCGCAGGTCAACGCGAGCAGACGCGGGACAAGCGACCGGCTCGTTCTAGAGGAAGCAGAGCAGCGGCTGCCAATGGCGCTTGAGGGCTTGCCGCGGCGGGACTTGGCCGGAGCACGGCGGGATCCAGGCAAGGGCGTCCGAGATGGCCGGATCCGGGCCAGTTCGGGTCGGGGAGGCGTCGAACTCCTGGCTGGATCGAACGAGGCGGAGGGGACGTGGTCAATGCGAGCGAGGAGCTCGTCCACCACGTACAGGGGCGAAGCAAAGGAGGCGAGCAGGGCGTTGGCGCTGGAGGAGGAAGCTGGCGGACCACTTGCAGCAGATGCACGCGAGCGAGCGCAGCGCTCGACATGCTGCTCGATGCAGATGAAGCAGGGGCGCATCGCACGGGACAGCAACGGCGATGCAGAGAGCTGCAGGAGGCCAACAGACGGCGAGGTCGGGCGACACGACATCGAGATCCGGGCGCGGGGGTTCCGTTTCTGGCGCCGGAATGGAGGCGGGATGCAGTGTTGATTCGGTGGCGCTGAAAACAAGGGGAAGATGGCGGCGGTGGTTTGGGCAAAGTGGGATCCCGATGGGGATTTGGTGAGTGGGTGGCCGCGTCTGAGAGGGATCGATGGGACATGTCCCTAGATTTTAGGGTTGGTCTTTATATAGCAAGTGAATTTTTGGGGTAGGGGTATTTGGTCCCTCCGATCAAATCGGACGGTCCCGGATAAATATGCTAGGGAGACCAAACAAAGAAAACGGAGATATTTTGTAGATGTTAGGGGATGATCCGGACTCATCGGTCACGACCGACCGGTTCGGGTTCGGGGCAGTTTCAGACACGCACACGAGGGGTCTGTGCACTGTGAAGAGGAACACGGCGATCGCGTGCAAGTGGGTGGTTGGCCTCAGAACGATTAACGAAGACAAGCGGTCTGACAATTGGTCAAAAGAGACAAAGAGAGAATCGGCAACTACGAACGGATACGGGTTTTATGAAAACATGCGGATGCAATGCGTATGATGCCATGAGATGAAATGCAAGACATGAACAAAATGCAAAACAAAAGACAAAAACCCAACCACGAAGGAAAATAAAATATCACATCTCCTGAAAAGGCAAGAGTTGGAGTTACGAATATGGAAAGTTGTATCCGGGGCGTTACAACACTCCACCACTACGAGAGAATCTCGTCCCGAGATCTAGGATGGCACCGGAGGGAAAAGGAAGAGGAAGAGGAGAGGTAAAACTAAGTTGCTTCTTCGACAAAAGAGTGAAAACCATGAACCTTGAGAGGTTGAGCAAAACAAAAGAAAGAAAACCACGAAGATGAACAAAGTTGAAAACACTCCGTTAGAAAAGAGGCACAAGGGATACGACGAGAACCAAGAGGTTTAGTGATAAGATAGATATTGAAACCACTCCGGTTAAAACTAGATAGAGAAGGAATAAGATTGATATAATTTGGACAACACTCCGACTCTAAATGGAAGGAATTGGACATGATCTTGACAAGATGAGAGTATACTTGATGAAAACAACAACACACCGCCTCCTAACAATTGAAAGAATGGCACAAAGGGGAAGAAAGATTTCAGATAGCACTCCGGCTGAAAAGAGATGCAAGACTTGATAAGATGAAAAGAACTTGAAGAGATGACACAACACTCCGGCTAAATGGATAAGCACAAAAAACATGATCCTGACAAAACAAGGTAATTGGTAGAAGAGAGCAACATCACAAGCCTCCGGAAAGAAAGAATAGAAGATAGATCATTGGAATAATAGAATGGAGAAGAAAATGCCAACTTCTACCACAAATGAGCTTGTAAAGCACCCTTCCTAGAAGGTTATAACGGAGTTGTTGGAAAAACCAACAACGAAACGAATAAGTTTGTAGTGGGCTTATGGAAAACATCTCAAAAAGCTGAGGTGACAACCGCCACTAATGTAAACAATTGATTGGTTGAGATCAATGAAGATAAGAGAAACTTCTTCCACCAAGTGAATAGAGAGCAAGTTTGGGTCATGCATAATCACCACAAATAGCAACAACCCTTAAGGAAAGGCTTTAGGTGAAATATGACACAAGATAACTCCAACGAAGAAGTTGATTAGGTCGAAAAGATCTCTTGAACGAAGAGGCAATGATGGATTTAAAATACCTCATTCTTGACAACATATGAATCATGAAACATGAAGGAAATTGTCAAGAGTGACATAACACCATCTCAAAAGATAAGGTAGAAAGAATTGCACTTTGGAATGCAAGATGAAGAATACTTGAGCTCTCAAAACAAAAACATGTGTTGAGCACCATGTTTATTTTAGAGTATAGCTTGGCTGATCTTAACTTCATGAGAAATCTTGAAGAACAATTGAAAATGAAAAGAATCCTTGACGACCCACCATGTAGAGCCTCCATGAAGAACTCCGTAATAAAAGATGATAAAAAGAAAGAGAACTTGAAAACACAAGGTGAAGCCTTGCAATGATTTAGATGGAGTCATGACGAGATAATTGAGAGAGCTTGAACTCCGAAAAGAAAGATGAACATCTTAGAACCGAGAATGTGATATGATGAACAAACACCTAAAAGAAGAGATTAATCAACTAGGATGAAACAAGAATAAGAATTATGTTATGCGATCCTTCACCAATTTAATTGATGATAAGCAACGGATTTGGCACACTACTTATTCTTTTGCAAGGATTGAAGAGAGATATAGCGCTAACTTGAAGAAGTCTTCACTAATCACCTAGAGGATTGGAAAGGACGAATGAAATGATATGGTAATAAAGGAGAGGAATCTTGAACGACCACCGTAAAAAATTGAAAATGAACATAGCAAAGGCACAATTCACCGGAAGAATTGGAAACGAATGAAGATACTTGAGGGGATTTAGATACCTGAGAACGAAGAGATCATGAACTGATTAGAGGATATTTGAACGATTCATTGATAAGATTTGGAGAACGATAGCTACACACTGAGAATGAAGAATTATGGCATGATGGCATCCGGAGGAAAGAAATGGAAAAAACTCATGAAATGCTCCGGATGGTAAGAAAAGAATTGTCTCAATCGAAAGCAATTATGAGAGCATGGCATCAAGCTAGGACCATGAATCTTCAAAAGAATGGACCAAGATTTAAGAGAAATCCTTCTTCAGTCTTCACATGTTGAGAATGACAACGAGAAACACCACCAAGAATTATTGAGGCACACAGGAAGAATCAAAAGCAAAGAGGTTGAGCCAACTATGAAAAGAATTTGAAAGATCTTGGAGAAAAGCATTTGACTGATGATAACTCATTCTTACGTCAAACTTGGAGAAGAATTTAGGATAGCTCTGGGAAAATAGAAGAGTCAGGTAAGATCCTGGGAAAAGACCTGTGGGTTAGGGCCCACTCAAAAGAAAACACCGTTGGAAATGATTTTAAAGAGAGATTGCACCGGTTGAATTAAATGGCCTGAATGAGATAACAATCTCCAAATGGCTTGAACGGAATGGAAACACAATTCTTCTAAGATATCTTCAGCACTCCAGAACAAATGAATAGGAAGAAGTGAATGATTAAGAGGTGCGCTGGCATGAGAAAGCATTTGACACGAGGAAAGGAATATGATCAACACTGAAAGCTTGAATTGGATCCACCAAAGAAGAAACAATAATGAAGGATGATGAAGTTGAAGCTCGTGAGCATCTTCACGAGGGATCACCGGATCAGAACATTGATTGAAAAGAGTGAAGTGACTTCACATGAATAAATGGATACTTGATTAAGAAATCTGAGTCCTTGAAGAAAAGGGTGGAGGGCAGGAAAACAAAGGCAACTTGAGATGAACGAAACAAACACCGTGAGAAAACTTAGAATTGATCTTATGGATGGGAAAATGATGGATCATCTCAAGAGAAGCGCACGGTTGGAAAGAATTAACATGACAACCTCAATGATTAAAAAGGATTAGTATTCACATAGCAATATGAGAACACCGCTTAGGAAAGGTATGGATTCAACATTTGACTTCAAGCAACTCAATACCACAAATAAAACAAAACAAAGGATTTGGCTTGCGTAATAAGCCGGAACAAACATATGATAGAGATTTCGTCCAAGTTTTCGTGGGGGGCCTACATGGGCTCAATCAGACAAGACCATCATGTGCAAGGCAAGGCACATGACATAATGGTGTCCCCGAATCGGCATAGCCAAGGACTCTTAAGACACAACGAGACCATCAGAAACCAACCGTGAATAGGCGGACCACTAGACGCCGAACCCCAATTTCATATCATACATCCGTCAAAAGATATCCTAAGAGCTACTTGAATTCCCACCTATGAAACTCCCAAAATTCTCCGTTATGCAATCAGGTGTTGGGGATACAGGAAGCATAATATCTCGCCCAAAACTAGCAAATCCTACATCCAGCTTGTATCCATCCTTCAACACATAACCAAGAAACCTTCGCAATCGCTCACCTCAACCTTCAAAAGCATCCGTTATACGAAGTCATGGCAATACTCCCGCACTCACCGCAAAGATCGGGTTATCGGGTTATCTCACCAACAACTGCATAAAAGAGATTTTCGATGTCGGCGCATTAAACTCGTATTCCAGAATCGCAACGATAAAATTATGACGAGAACACCTCGAGCTCAACTCCCCGACACTTCCACTAAACCCCGACATGAGGCACCAAGACAATGTTCGTGATCATAAAACCATCTGAACGATTCCAAGATACCCGCTGATCCTAAAAAAATTTAGTGAAATTTGAGAAGAGAAGAGTCAAAACTCTACGTCAGAGACCTCACTAGAGCGATTAAGGGACCGAGGAGTAAAAAGAATTCCTAACTCTCTCGATATATATAATCCTAAATGACTCAAAACATTTTTCTAGACACAACTCGCCGCTAAAAACGATCAATCAAGGGCTCCTAAGGTCGGGAAGGCTCGATTACCAACTTGAAACACCTCGATGCGGCTATATCTCCCACGGTCAAGCACGACTTAGAGGCATAACCACATTGAAAGCAATGTCGCAAGTGAGGTAATCTTCACACAACCCATGTAATACATAAGGAAAGAGATACATAGTTGGCTTACAATCGCCACTTCACACAAATACATGAATAAAGCATTACATCATCCAGATACAATCAAGGTCCGACTACGGAACCAAAATAAAAGAAGAACCCCAAATGCATAAAGGTCCCCGATCGACCCCAACTGGCTCCACTATCGATCAACTAGAACGAAACAACACAAAGGGCGTGATCTTCATCGAGCTCCTCCTTGAGCTTGGTTGCGCCACCGCCGGTAACATAGGCACCGCAAACTGGTTTTGAAGTATCTGTGAGCCACGAGGACTCAAAGAATCCCATTACCATGGGTATCAAGACTAGCAAAGCTTAATGGGAAAGGAAGGGGTAAAGTGGTGAGGTTGCAGCAGCGACTAAGCATGATATGGTGGCTAACATACGCAAATGAGAGCGAGAAGAGAAACAAAGGAACGGTCATGAAGCTAGCAATGATCAAGAGGTGATCCTGAACACCTACTTACGTCAATCATAACACGTAAACCGTGTTCACTTCCGGACTCACCGAGAAGAGACCATCACGGCTACACACGCGTTGATGCGCTTTAATTCGGATTTGGTGTCAAGTTATCTACAACCGACATTAACAAATTCCCATCTGCCACATAACCGCGGCACGGCTCTCCAAAGTTTACACCTCGCAGGGTGTCCCAACTTAGCCCATGACAAGCTCTCACGATCAACGAAGGAATAGACCTTCTCCCAAGAAGACCCGATCAGCCTCGAATCCCGGTTTACAAGACATTTCGACAATGGTAAAACAAGACCAGCAAGACCTCCCGCGGCCGACATCCCGATAGTAGCCGCAGATCTCGCCTCGTGCCACGACCGATGAGCAAGACGCATAACTAGAACCAGCCCTCAAGTTTCCCGAGGTGGCGCCGCAAGTGGTTTCTAGTTTGGACCAACACTTAGATAAGCATTGGCCCGGGGCTAATAAAGATGACCCTTGGGATGTGCGACTCCCAAGGAAAAAAGGTAATAGGTGAGGCAAATGGTAAAACCAATGTTGGGCCTTGCCGAGGAGTTTTATTCAAAGTGAACTGTCAGGGGGTCCCATAATCACCCGACCGCTAGGAACGCAAAATCCGGGAACATAACACCGTATGATGGAAACTAGGGCGGCAAGAGTGGAACAAAACACCAGGCATAAGGCCGAGCCTTCCACCCTTTACAAAGTATATAGATGCATTAATAATATAAGAGATATTGTGATATCCCAACATAACCCTGTCCATCATGGAGCAATCTTCAACTTCACCTGCAACTAGCAACGCTATAAGAGGGGCTGAGCAAAAGCGGTAACATAGCCAAACAACGGTTTGCATAGGAAAGGTGTCAAAGGATAGAGGTTCATGGCAATTTGGGAGGCTTGATCAACAAGAGATAGGTAGCGGGGCAAAGCGATAGAACGAAGCAACTAGCATAGCAATGATAGTAGTGAGATCCAGGGTAGCAGTCATCTTGCCTGAAATCCCGCAAGGAAGAAGAACGAGTCCATGAAGAGGACGAACGGACGTAGTCAAACGAATCCTCACAATCGCAACATTACCGGGACTAAGAAGCAACACCGGAAAGAAACAAACAACATGGTAAACACACAAGCATAAATATGGCATGATGCACAATCAAGTATGATGCATGTCCGGTTTAATGAGGCATGGCATGGCAAAGTGCAACACACAATACTACAAGTTAAGTGGAGCTCAATATGCAACGAGTTGCATATTGACGAAACACCACATCCGAGTTATTTAGTTCGCTCTCGTTTAGGTACACAACAATATTAAATGTTATTAAACATGGCAAGAGGTGAAACATAATAAAACTACCTAACTAGGCAAGTTCAAATGAGGCCGGAAGAACAAACAACAATTCCGGAAAATCCTCATGTCCATATTTTGAATTAGCTACTGTTCTGCCCTAAACCATATTTTTAATGTTGTTCAACAGAAAAATAAAGTGGACCATGTTAATCTAGGCATTTTTCCACCCCATTTACATATAAAGTTTATTTAAAATGGAGCTACGGTTATTTAGTTATGAAATAAATCATTTTAACATGGCATTTGAGCAAATTTAATCAAACAACATTTTAAACATTTTAAACATGGATGAAAGTGGGATATTATTAATCTACGCAAAATTCTAAGCATTTTACATGTATTAAGTTTTTACATATGATGCATAATTAGTGAGATATTATATGCATGATGTGGAGGGTTTTTCTGCAAAACTGTAATCTCTGGAAAAATAGACAAAATCGTCCAAGGAAAAAAAACATGGATAGGGCCGAATCCGGCTGGCCCGATAAGAGCGTGGGCACTAGAGGCTCACCCAGCGGGCCTTAGCCCATCTGCAGAGGAAGCCGGCTTGGGGAAGCTGGGCCACGGCGCGGGACGCGGCCAGGAGGGCGCAGGTCAACGCGAGCGGACGCGGGACAAGCGACCGGCTCGTTCTAGAGGAAGCAGAGCAGCGGCTGCCAGTGGCGCTTGAGGGCTTGCCGCGGCGGGACTTGGCCGGAGCACGGCGGGATCCAGGCAAGGGCATCCGAGATGGCAGGATCCGGGCCAGTTCGGGTCGGGGAGGCGTCGAACTCCTGGCTGGATCGAACGGGGCGGAGGGGACGCGGTCAACACGAGCGAGGAGCTCGTCCACCACGTACAGGGGCGAAGCAGAGGAGGCGAGCAGGGCGTTGGCGCTGGAAGAGGAAGCTGGCGGACCACTTGCAGCAGATGCACACGAGCGAGCGCAGCGCTCGACATGCTGCTCGATGCAGATGAAGCAGGGGCGCAGCGCACGGGACAGCAACGGCGACAGGGGACTTGGGCGCGATGCAGAGAGCTGCGGGAGGCCAACAGACGGCGAGGTCGGGCGACACGACATCGAGATCCGGGCGCGGGGGTTCCGTTTCCGGCGCCGGAATGGAGGCGGGATGCAGTGTTGATTCGGTGGCGCTGAAAACAAGGGGAAGATGGCGGCGGTGGTTTGGGCAAAGTGGGATCCCGATGGGGATTTGGTGAGTGGGTGGCGGCGTCTGAGAGGGATCGATGGGACATGTCCCTAGATTTTAGAGTTGGTCTTTATATAGCAAGTGAATTTTTGGGGTAGGGGTATTTGGTCCCTCCGATCAAATCGGACGGTCCCGGATAAATATGCTAGGGAGACCAAACAAAGAAAACGGAGATATTTTGTAGATGTTAGGGGATGATCCGGACTCATCGGTCACGACCGACCGGTTCGGGTTCAGGGCAGTTTCGGACACGCACACGAGGGGTCTGTGCACTGTGAAGAGGAACACGGCGATTGCGTGCAAGTGGGTGGTTGGCCTCAGAACGATTAACGAAGACAAGCGGTCTGACAATTGGTCAAAAGAGACAAAGAGAGAATCGGCAACTACGAACGGATACGGGTTTTATGAAAACATGCGGATGCAATGCGTATGATGCCATGAGATGAAATGCAAGACATGAACAAAATGCAAAACAAAAGACAAAAACCCAACCACGAAGGAAAATAAAATATCACATCTCCTAAAAGGCAAGAGTTGGAGTTACTTAATATGGAAAGTTGTATCCGGGCGTTACATTGTGCAATGAGTTCATCGATGCCTATTACTCGGGTTCGCAAGCCATTCTATTCGAATGACTAGGAGAAACAAACTCCAGTACCTCATCCATATCCAGGATTGGGTCAAAGTAGTTGTGTTCCGCAGATTAAAATGCTAATCTAGCTCTTGTTCTGTTCTACCTTGGAGTATTACCATCTTTATATCAAGAATGTCATGGGAATTCACACCATCCTATGAACTCTTGACACAGTGATACTTGTCGCCATCATTATTCATCCCTCGGTTCCTTGTTGTCGCAACCGGAATGCCGACAAGTGAACCGTGATGTGTGAAATCAATACTCCCAAAGAACTTGTTGCTTAGTAGTTAATGGACAATATTTCACTCTTAGCGTGTTGGTTGTTGAACCATCACCCTATGGTTGATCGTGCCACCTAGTCCATTTTCCCCGTGCACCCTTCGATCAATGAGTTAGGATTGTGTCAATCCTCGCTCTGTTGATTATATTGTCTTGCCCTCAAAAGCAAGATTGTTCTCGAGCTTAGTAACATATCGCTGGTTCGTGATTTTCCTAATATCTTCTAAGTATTACCAAAGTTGTCACTTGACCGGTATGTTGAGTTTGAGATCAAGATGGTTCCTTGTAAACCACCACTTCTCCAAGAATCTGTGGGATACCCTCGAGCTAGTTGTTCAAGCTAAACAACAACTTGGAGAGTTGGAAGATAAAAGCTTGTCTTACTTAGTTCATGTTAAGGGATATCTTTCGTGTGTGTGTGCGCTGAAGAAAGATGATATCTTCATCAATTGGTCCTTGTGATCAGTTGTTGGACCTATTGTCTTACCCCATCTTTGATTTGAGTATGGGCTATCGCCAAATCAAACTAGAACTAACGATGTTCATAATGTTGTCTTACTCGTGATTGATCCCTCGAGCATACATCATTATATTTTTTGGTCTGACCAATGCTATCCCCGTGTTCACACGTTGGTGGAAGTCCAGTGATATGGAAATTCCGATGAGTTGTTGTTGAGCCCATCAGCAGCATTTTGTCTCCTCCATGATTCGTGTTGAACATCCAGCTGGTGTTGGAAACTTGTGTAAGCATTTTCTTCATGCCCCGTTCATGAAGTATATGTTTGGATGAAAGAAGTGACTCCCTCTCATTCATGTGCATTCGATGCAAGTTGCCGCCACGAATTTGAGAAAGTTTGTTTTTGTTTCCTCTGGAATCATCGCAAGTCAGTTATGCATGTGTGAATGTATTCTATGGTTTGGTAGATTAATTACCTCCACTCCATTGTATGCCCTAGCACAACAAGCCACTGATTTGTCCAAGGATAAGAAGTTCAAATGCTATTCCCAAAGGGCCCAGAAGGACATGCACAAAACTTTGTTATTTGAATGATGATTCCAACCAGAACTCGGTAGTGTTTTATAGTAAGACTACTATGTGGTCATGCTTATCTTGGATAACATGTTCACATGTGTGTAGCAGAACCAGCTCATGCCTTGGAGTTTGCTATCGTAGTTCATTTCTTGAGAATCTTGCAACATTGTCTTGTCAATTTGTGTTGCAAAATTTCTTTTCCGCATATGATGTCCGAAATGTCCTGCTATCGACCAGATCTGAATCTTAGGCGATATGATGGTTGAAACTATTCTAAGATCTATGATGTAGGTCCCGATAAGGTTGATGTCACCGACACACCTAGTGAAGATCTATTATTGTAGCATCTTAATCGAGCAAGTCGACCATCCTCCCATAAGGATGTCGTATGACTTATTTTAGAAGTTGTTCCAGATGGACCCTTTGTTCTCCGGTCGACCTTTACTTGATGTTCCGATACCGACCGGTATTGGGTTGTTGGTACATCAAGGAGAACATTAGAAGCGGAGTGCTAAATGTCTCTCGGTCGATCATCCGTGTTTTGTTCCTTGGCATCGCTAAGGTGAAATCGAGAAGGTTATCTTCCTTGCATCCGTGATCATCCATCGCTGTTCATCATGGTAGTACATTGTGTAACCAGGATCCTTGACACGGATATTGGTAAAACCTTGATGAATATGGAAATGCTCAAGTTCTTGAGAGCACGCACAAGCGCTTAGGTGTTATCATCGCACTAACTGGCTTACTCTTAGTTTCTCGGTTATGCTATAACTTCTCAAATAGTGGACTCACTCTCACTGCTGAGCTTCTCCTCGCCATTAAAATCATCCCTTGTGTTGTTTTCAACAAGGTAATCCACATCATCCATTCTAATCCGGTATGCCATTCTACCAAACCCTCCAAACGATCGCCGAGAATTGCCTTAGGCTGGTATAGAGAGCTTCAATGATCTTGAAATCAAAGGTAGTTCTTTTGCCACTTAAGGGATGATTCTACGAGCCACCTCCTTCAAGATGTCTCGTTATTGTATCATGGCAATTCAACACCTCGATATGTTGACAACCGCTTGACACCTTCTTAAGTGTGGACTTGTTGCTCATCTAGCAAGCCCTCGCCATCTATTTCACTCCATCCCTTTGATAGATGCTTCGTGCCTCCGCCGAGAGATGTTTCTATGTCTCATTCCATGAAGTTGATCTTGTGATCATTAAGATGATCCACCTTGTAGACATGTCTCGCTTTTTGTCCTCGTGATGGATGAAGATCTCAAAGCAAAGACATCAAGATCAATTTGAAGCAATGAATCAACATCTTCGAGAAGAGCAATTGATCATGAAGATTGTGTTAGTTTGTGTCCCCTTTGTCCTCTTACCTCACGTCTTGAATCTCGGGACGAGATTCTTGTTTAGTGGGGGCGAGTTGTCACATCCCCGGTCCCGGTATGCACTAGGCTAGCCCTTCATGTGTGCATCATGTTTAACTTTTCAAATGAACTTGAAATGGGGACCGATCAAACCCTAGCACCGCATCAAATCAAATAGGTTCAACATAAAATCATTTTCAATGAACTTGAAATGCCCTTCTAAAATGTTCATCATCTATGCCTTGGTCTTAAACCTCCACAAAAATGGTGCACAATTTTCTAGGTCATCCTAAGGTCACCGAATTAAATCATAGTATTTGAATTTGGACAATTAAATTTATAAAATATTTTAAATGTCCAAATACTCCTAAACTGAAATGTTCCATGTTGGATATATTCTATACAAGGGCATGTGCAGTTTAGTGATTTTTGAAAGGGTCTAGGTATTTTAGAAAAGCTCTAAAGATTACGTATAATAGAAAACTGAAAATAAAGTAGAGAAACCAGAGAGAGAACTTACTCGGCGCCACTGCACCCACTGCCCAAAGATCAGAGCCGACGCCCAGCCCACTGTATGCGTTGTCGCTTTCAACCTCTCGCCAAGAGGGCAGAGGCATGTCGCCACAGCTGCGATCACCGTGGCCAGCTCCCTGCCTGCTTCCTCCACCCCGACTCCTCCAGACGCGCCACGGAGACGCCCAAAGACCCCCTCGCAACCCTCTCTCTCTCCTCGACCTCTCCTCCTCCTCGCTTCTCCCTACGACGCCACCGAACACGCCCATCGCCGCTGCTCGCTGCTGCCACCCACCGCCATCCCGACGATGCCCCGAGCTGCTCCCGAGCTCATGTGCTCGCCACCAACTCCTCACCGAGCCACGCGACCGAAGACCTCAAGCACCGCCCCGACCCTTCTTCCACCTTGGGTCATCGGAGATCATCGCCGCCGATTCTGCTGCCCACAGTGGCCTCCTCGAGCTAGCCGACTCTCTCCGACCCCGCCAGGAGCTCCTCTTCCTCTCCCCTAGCTCCTGTGCTCGCTTGTCCTCCGTAGCCGCTGCCTCCACCGCTACCGAAAAGCTCCCGCTGCCGCTATGGCGCTGCTGTGGCTAGAGCCACAAGGGCTCAAGTCAAGCTCACCGCTGCGCTTAGCGCACCACCAGAGTCCGTAGCGCCCACTAGCTCCCCGCTTGCACCGTAGCGCCAACCCGCTGCCGCTCGAGCTCCGCCGCCGCCACGAGCTCGACCGCGAGCTCACTTCACCGCAGCCTCTCGCTTGCTGCAATGGATGTGCGAGAGTGCCACCTCTCAGAGGTGGTCTCGGCCGCTAATTTGGTCGCCGAGGAAATATCCAAGCCCTCCGCCGCCTCGGCCTCGCCGGGCGACTCAACGCCAAGGGATTGACCTCGCCGACCAGGGTTTGACCCATCGACCGCTGATCTGGTGGGCCTGGGCTGACCTCGGTCACCGACGTGGGCCACCTCGTTAATTATTAGTTAGGTTAGTTTAGCGCTAATTAACCTAGATTAGTGCCTAACCTAACACTAACTAACTCGCTTAGTTAGTTAACTAACCACCGACACGTGGGTCCCATAGGTCGCTTGACCTGCCGACCTGTGTGACCGCCGACGCCACCTGACGCAGGTCGACGCATTAATTCATACTGGAATTATTCTTATACAGGAAATTTCAGAAAATAGTACAAACTTCTAAAATTTATAGAAATTCAACCATAACTCCAAATGAAATAAATTATATATGAAAAATGATCAAAAAATCCAATCTATCCATCTGTACCATTTTCATGCATGTTAGAACAACTTTTGTTCACTGTTTAGGTCAAATCTATTAAATGGCATTTGAATAATCACATATGGAGTTTGAATTTGAATCTTGTATTCAAACCAACTTCATTTAATCTGTCTAGTTACATTAGCTCAAATCACAGATATTGCCATGTCATGATCATGCATCATATTATGCATTGCATTGATTGTGTTCTTCCTTGTTTGCCGTGTTTGTCCCTCTCAATAGACGTGGTACCGACGATGAGTTCGATGACACCGATGAAGAACTATACTATCTTCGTAGTGCCGTGCAAGCAAAACCCCTTGTTCATTCCGATATAAACCCACTCTCTCGCTCTCTTTTTTTTACTCGCATTAGGACAACAACGATTCAACTGTTACATGCTGCGTAGTTGAACCCCTTATACTCTGCATGACCTGTCATTGCCACGGTAAATAGATGAAACCCACTAGCATGAGTAGGAGTTGTTTGAGCCCCTGATGTGCCTACTCATTCATGCTTGTTTGTCATGCCTGCTACTGCTTAGAGTTGAGTCAGGTCTGATTCATCGGAGATGAATCAGAGGTGTGTGAACATGTCCTACTGTTTAGAGCTAAGTGTGTGAACACGATTTGGTAAAGGTAGCGATGAGAGGCCATGTATGAGTACATGGTGGGTTGTCTCATTGCAGCCGTCCTCAGGAACTGAGTTCTGTGTTTGTGATCCAATAATAGCTACTACCACACATTGGGATCCTTAATTGACTCTCTCGACTTATTAACCGACTTGATCTCTGTCCAGGAGTCGCAACTAGTTTCTGGTGTTTGTAGGTAGTGCTATTTTTCTACCAAGTGGTACCCGGCAGGGTGGGCTTGGGATGACTGGGCACACGTGGCTCGATGTACCGAGTGGCACCCGGATGGTGGGCTCGGGAACCCCGCACACATCGCTTGGGGTCATGAGCGACACCCCGCCGGATCTCCTTGCGGATGGAACCCGAATAGGCGATAAACCCGCTAGAGTCTTGTGTGGTTAGTCGGTCGTGGCCGACACCCTCGCCAGGCTTCCGCTTGAAGGTTGCCGAGATACATGATGTGTACATGGCGGTAAGTGGCGAGAGCGTGTGTGAAGAAGTACACCCCTGCAGGGTTAACATCAGCTATTCGAATAGCCGTGTCTGCAGAAAAGGACTTCTGGGTTGCCTATACAATTCATAGACAAGTGAAAGTGGATACTCTAAAATGCGCAAGATAAGCGTGAGTGCTATGGATGGCGTTCTCGTAGGGAGACGGGAGCGGATCCATAGTGGTGTATTGATATGGTGAATATGTGGACTCGTGTGCGCCACTTCAAAAGAGTTACTTGCAGTCGTAGTACAGGATAGCCACTAAGTCAAAGCTGGCTTGCTGCAGTTAAACCCCACCATCTCCTTTGTTGATAATGATGCATATGTAGATAGTTCTGATGTAAGTCTTGTTGGGTACATTTGTACTCACGTTTGCCTATTTTTTGTTTTTGCAGAGAGACTTCAGTCTCACTAGTAGTTCCACGTGGACTTCGACGTTTAGCTTGTTACCTCAGCTGCGATCTTGTGCCTCGGCAGGATCTAGTAGATAGTCAGGCTTCTAAGCCTTTTTCATTTGTAGATGTCTGTACTCAGACATGATAAGCTTCCGCTTGTGCTTGACTTGTATGTTTCAATGTTGGGTCGTGAGACCCCTATTTGTAATATCTCACCCTGAGCTTAATGAATACATACTTGAGTCGAGAGTTATGTTGTGATGCCATGTTGTGTTTACACATATCGAGCATATTGTGTGTATGCTTGAAATGCTTGGTATGTGTGGGATCTGACTATATATCTAGTTGTTTATCCTTAGTAGCCTTTCTTACCGGGAAATGTCTCCTAGTGCTTCCACTGAGCCATGGTAACTTGCTACTGCTCTGGAACACTCAGGCTGGCCGGCATGTGTCCTTCTTCGCTCGTGTTCTGCCCTTTGGGGAAATGTCACGCGATGAATACCGAGTCCCGTTAGCCCGCTACAGCCCGGTTCACCGAGTCCTGCTAGCCCAAAGGTTACACCGGATTCACTCGCCGATGACCGACACGCTCGATGTCGGGTCATGGATGCCTCGTCCCTGTAAGTTTGTGCCACTTTGGGTTTATGACTAGCCATGTCAGCCCGGCTCCTTATCATATGGATGCTAGCGACACTATCATATACGCAGCCAAAAGGCTAAACGGTCCCGGCAAAGGTAAGGCGACACCTGTGGAATACCGTGCGTGAGGCCGCAAAGTGATATGAGGTGTTACATGCTAGATCGATGTGGCATTGAGTCGTGGTCCTGACACGTGGCCCTCGTGAGGATCACTGGCAGGAGCAGCCTCGCGAGGGCGCCTGGAGGGGTCAGCCTCACAAGGACCATCTGCAAGGTAACGCAGGCCTTCCTCCGCTGCCGGCGCCGCCAAAAAGGAATGAAGACCACCACCAGGACGAGGGGGTAGGGGGCTTCTAGGAACCACGTGCTATCGCTTGCATCTTGGGCAGAGCTCAGGCCCCAGCCTCTCAGTGCATCTTCAAGCAGTTTGCTCGCGAGGTGAAGGCAGTCCACCCCAAGCTCGAGGCCACACGCCCACTCAGGTGGTCCAAGTGCGCCATCACCTTCAGCTCGGCAGGTCAACTCAAGCGCTGCCATCGCCGGGCGCCCTCCCAATGCTCGCTCACCACCATCGGCAATGTGCAAGTCACCGTAACCCTCATCAATGTTGGTGCAGGGCTTAACGTCCTGTCCATAGAGATGTTCGACAACCTTCAAATGCCATATGATCAACTTCAGCCTACCAAGCCTTTCTCAGGAGTTACCGACGGTTCCACCACCCCGATAGG
Source organism: Aegilops speltoides (assembly GCA_021437245.1). Taxonomy (NCBI): domain Eukaryota; kingdom Viridiplantae; phylum Streptophyta; class Magnoliopsida; order Poales; family Poaceae; genus Aegilops; species Aegilops speltoides. Next base: position 99,950,198 of record CM038147.1, read on the forward strand.
GCAGGTCCGCCTCCCTGTCACCTTCGGCAAGCGTGAGAACTACCGCACCGAGCTCATCGACTTCGACGTCGCCCACATCCGCCTGTCGTACAATGCCATCCTCGGGTATCCAGCCCTGGCCAAGTTCATGGCAGTGACCCACCATGGTTACAATGTCCTCAAGATGCCAGGGAGCAGCGGTATCATCATGGTCCCCTGCGAGGAGAGAGATGAGGTGTGCTCCCTCGAGCGTGCCTTCCAAGCTGCAGCAATCGAGGACCTGGACAGCAAAGGCGAGAAACCTCCTAAGGCCATCCCCAAGAAGAAGAAGCAACCACTCCACACAAGGCCTTAGGAGGTTGGCATCCAGGGTGGTACCGCGTCAAGGTCAGCGCCCGTGCCTGGGGCGCCTTCTTCCATCGCATAGGAAGGCGCGCCCGACGCCCTCCTCGGGCAGGGCTCTGGGGCTCTCTTCTGGAGGGCCTTAGACCTCGCCAACATCACGAGGGAGGTGCTCAGGCACCACTTGGAGGCGTGCTTCGTGGCACGTTTCCCTCAGGAAGGCACCAAGTAGGGAAAGCCCAACGTTCAGGATTTCATCACCAAGACCAGTGAGGAGCTTCAGGAAGCAAGGGCCATGCGTGGCGATCGCCGCTTGCCTGGCGTGGCTCCCCATCCAGGCGAGGATGGCGGGCTGCAGGTCTGCATAGACGTCCTAGGGCTCAACCGAGACGCATCTCAGGAGCGCTTCTGGCCTTCGCGCGTGGGATGCTACGAGGGTCCGCCGCACAGCTACGTTCGCATGCCTTTCGGCTTGCCGAATGCGGCTGTCACCTACTAGTGTCACCTACGGAGCATTCTGATGGCTCAGGAAGCCAGGCATCACGCGGTCCTAGCAGAGATGGAGATGGTCCTCAAGGAACCACCTTGACCCCCAGAGCCCCCCGAGGCTCAGGGCCCCGGTGGCTCATGAGGGTCGGCTTCTTCACCGCGCATCTTCAGCTACCTCAGCACCCCTTCTACAACGGAACCAGGTGACATCTTCCAAGTTCATTTCAGCTGGGAGCGCCCTCAGGGCTGCATCATTCCCAGGCCACGTGGGTCCGTCCCTGTGTCATGTACCCTTTTCTTATGTCTTTATCTTACCTTGCTGGGGGCGCCCTTCGGGCTGCATCATCCCCAAGCCGCTTGGGTCCGACTCAGTGGCATGTATCCATCCTGCATTTACATAAGCTGATTTGCCTTTCATGCCTAACCTGCCTGTGATTATCGCCTGCTCGATTGATGTCTACCATGGGAGCCGCTTGACCGCTGGTGCTTGCGCACGGGTCCGCCCTAGCAACACCGACACATCCGAGTGGTCGAACTCGCCCACAAAGAGCCCCAAGACGCATCACCTCACCGCACCCTCGGTGCCCTCACCCTCTCTCGTGAGCAACCAATGGCCGACAGCAATCGTAATGGCAACCCGTGTTTTTCTCGTATACTTTACAGAGCCTCTCGAGGATTTCAGCGGCAGCACCATGGGCTCGCCTCTTTCGCACGATCCGCTGTTCGCTAAAGGGGGGCCTCGAGCAATGCGACTCAGAGTTTTACTCGCTTCTCCAGCCCTCACCTCGGCCCGACCACGCATCGCGACCAAGATACCAGCGGCGGCCGAGCTCGCCAAGGCGGACTGACGACGTAGAGCACGAAGGAGAGTGCGGGAAGAAGGGGGAAGCTCACGAGGGCCTAACCTAGCTACACCACGATCGCCGACGCACAAGTCTGGCGCAACGCAAGGGAACGACTCCAAACTACCGAGATAAGTCTTGCACCTGGAACAACTAATCGTTGCAACGCGAAATTCTCACTTGCTGCGGCTCTGTGACGACAACATTGCCTTCCTTCCTCACCTCTCGGCGACTGCTTGCATGCTAAAGGGGACCTCCTAAGCATCGCGCCTCAGGGGCTCTTACTGTTTTGGAACGTAGTAATTTCAAAAGATTTCCTACGCACACGCCAGATCATGGTGATGCATAGCAACGAGAGGGGAGAGTGTTGTCCATGTACGCTCGTAGACCGAAAGCGGAAGCGTTAGAATAACGCGGTTAATGTAGTCGTATGTCTTCATGGCCCGACCGATCAAGCACCGAAAGCACGGCACCTCCGAGTTCTAGCACATGTTTAGCTCGATGACGTCCCTCGAACTCTGATCCAGCCGAGTGTCGAGGGAGAGTTCTGTTAGCATGACAGCGTGGTGACGATGATGATTTTCTACCATCGTAGGGCTTCGCCTAAGCATTGCTACAATATTATCGAGGAGGACTATGGTGGAGGGGGCAGACCACACGGCTAAGAGATCAATGATTTATTGTTGTGTCTATGGGGTGCCCCTTGCCCCCGTATATAAAGGAGCAAGGGGGGAGGCGGCCGGCCTAGGAGGAGTGTCGGAGGTTGGGTGCGACATATGCCAAAGGATGGCTTATCATGGTGGGGGCGAGTAGAACGTTGCCGGTGCCTGGAAACGGGATGAGGCGAAGACATGCACACCGGCGGATCTTACCCAGCTTCAGGGCTCTCCGAGGAGATAATGTTGGAAATATGCCCTAGAGACAATAATAAAAGTATTATTATATTTCATTGTCCTGATAATTGTATTTTATTCATGCTATAACTGTATTATCCGGAAATCGTAATACACGTGTGAATACATAGACCACAATATGTCCCTAGTGAGCCTCTAGTTGACTAGCTCTTTGTGATCAATAGATAGTCATGGTTTCCTGGCTATGGACATTGGATGTCGTTGATAACGGGATCACATCATTAGGAGAATGATGTGATGGACAAGACCCAATCCTAAGCATAGCATAAAGATCGTGTAGTTCGTTTGCTAGAGCTTTTTCCAATGTCAAGCATCTCTTCCTACGACCATGAGATCGTGTAACTCCCGGATGCCGTAGGAGTGCTTTGGGTGTATCCAACATCACAACGTAATCGGGTGACTATAAAGGTGCACTACAGGTATCTCCGAAAGTGTCTGTTGGGTTGACACGGATCGAGACTGGGATTTGTCACTCCGTATGACAGAGAGGTATCTCTGGGCCCACTCGGTAATGCATCATCATAACGAGCTCAAGGTGACCAAGGTGTTGGCCATGGGATCATGCATTACGGTACGAGTAAAGTGACTTGCCGGTAACGAGGCTGAACAAGGTATTGGGATACCGACGATCGAAGTCTCGCAAGTAACGCATCGATTGACAAAGGAATTGTATACAGGTTTTTGATCGAATCTCGACATCGTGGTTCAACCGATGAAATCATCGAGGAGCATGTGGGAGCCAACATGGGTATCCAGATCCCGCTGTTGGTTATTGCCCGAGAGTCCTCTCGGTCATGTCTCAAGGTCTCCCGAACCCGTAGGGTCTACACACTTAAGGTTTGGTGATGCTAGGGTTATTAGGAAGACTAGTATGTGACTACCAATGTTGTTCGAGTCCCTGATGAGATCCCTGACGTCACGAGGAGTTCCTAATGGTCCGGAGGTGAAGTTTATATATGGGAAGTTGTCATATGGACACCGGAAAGTTTCGGGGCTTATCGGTATTGTACCGGGGCCACCGGAGAGGTTCCGGGTCCACTGGAGGGGCCACCTCCCGGAGGGCCACATGGGCCACAAGGGGAGGAGCGAGCCCCTGAGGGCTGGGCGCGCCCCACCTTGGGCCCATGCGCCTAGGGTTGGGAACCCTAAGGGGCGCCTGCTTGGGGGGCAAGTCCCTCCCCGCCGCCCTCCTCGATCCCATCTAGAGGGGTCGGCCCCTGCCCCTTCCCCTATAAATAGAGGGGTGAGGGGAGGACTGTTGTACACATCTTCCAGGCGCAGCCCCTCCCCTCCCCAACACATCTCCTCCTCCATTACGTGCTTGGCGGCCTCGCTTGAGTATCTGCTGCACCAACACCACCACGCCGTCAGGCTGCCGCTGAGCAATCTTCCTCAACCTCTCCTTCCCCATTGCTGGATCAAGAAGGAGGAGACGCTTCCCATCCCGTGACGTGTGTTGAACGCGGAGGTGCTGTCCGCTCAGCACTTGGACATCGGTGATCTCAATCACGCCGAGTACGACACCATCATCACCATCCCCTTGAAAGCTTCCGCGCGTGATCTACAAGTGGTATGTAGATGCAAACTCACTCCCTTGACTCGTTGCTTAGATGAACTCATAGATGGATCTTGGTGAAACCGTAGGAAATTTTTAATTTTCTCGCAACGCTCCCAACAAAGGGCATCATGAGCTAGGTCTATGCGTAGTTCTCTAATGCACGAGTAGAACACAATTTTGTTGTGGGCGTGATCTTGTCAACTTGCTTGCCGCTACTAGTCTTATCTTGCTTCAGCGGTATTGGGGATGAAGCGCCCGACCAACCTTACACGACGCTTACGTGAGACCGGTTCCACCGATTGACATGCACTAGTTGCATAAGGTGGCTGGCAGGTGTCTCCGCTCTCCCACTTTAGTTGAAGCGGATTCGATGAAAAGGGTCCTTATGAAGGGTAAATAGAAGTTGAAAAATCACGCTGTGGTTATGCGAGGTAAGTAAACGTTTTGCTAGAACCCAATTGCAGCCACGAAAAGATGCAACAACAATTAGAGGACGCCTAACTTGTTTTTGCAGCGATTGATCATGTGATGTGATATGGCCGAAGTTGTGATGAATGATGAATTGTGATGTATGAGATCATGTTCTTGTAATAGGATTCACGACTTGCATGTCGATGAGTATGACAACCGCAGAGCCATAGGAGTTGTCTTTAATTTTTGTATGACCTGCGTGTCATTGAAGAACGCCATGTAAACTACTTTACTTGATTGCTAAATGCGTTAGCTATAGAAGTAGAAGTAGTCGCTATGCGGACAACTTCAGAAGACACGATGATGGAGATCATGATGATGGAGATCATGGTGTCAAGCCGGTGACAAGATGATCATGGAGCCCCAAGATGGAGATCAATGGAGCTATATGATATTGGCCATATCATGTCACAACTATATAATTGCATGTGATGTTTATTATGTTTATGCATCTTGTTTACTTAGGACGAGGGTAGTAAATAAGATGATCCTTACAAAATTTCAAGAAGTGTTCTCCCTAACGTGCACCGTTGCTACAGTTCGTCGCTTCAAGCACCACGTGATGATCGGGTGTGATAGATCCTTACGTTCACATACAACGGGTGTAAGACAGTTTTACACAGCAAAACACTTGGGGTTAACTTGACAAGCCTAGCATGTGCAGACATGGCCTGGGAACACGGGGACCGAAAGGTCGAACACGAGTCGTATGGAAGATACGATCAACATGAAGATGTTCACCGACGATGACTAGTCCGTCTCACGTGATGATCGGACACGGCCTAGTCGACTCGGATCGTGTTACACTTAGATGATTAGAGGGATGTCTAATCTGAGAGGGAGTTCATAATTTGATTAGATGAACTTAATTATCATGAACTTAGTCTAAAACATTTGCAAATATGTCTTGTAGATCAAATGGCCAACGCTCATGTCAACATGAACTTCAACGCGTTCCTACAGAAAACCAAACTGAAAGATGATGGCAGCAACTATACGGATCGGGTCCTAACCCGAGGATCATCCTCATAGCTGCCAGAAGCAATATGTCCTAGAAGGACCGCTAGGTGACGCTCCTGTCCCAGAGAACCAAGACGTTATGAACGCTTGGCAAACTCGTGGTGATGATTACTCCGTCGTTCACTGCAGCATGCTTTACAGCTTAGAACCGGGGCTCCAAAAGCGTTTCGAGCATCACGGAGCATATGAGATGTTCGAAGAGGTGAAACTAGTTTTCCAAGCTCATGCCCGGGTTGAGAGATATGATGTCTCCGACAAGTTCTATAGTTGTAAGATGGAGGAAAACAGTTCTGTCAGTGAGCACATCCTCAAGATGTCTAGGTTGCACAACCGTATGACCCAGCTGAACATTAATCTCCCAGATGAGGCGGTCATTGACAGAATCCTCCAGTCGCTCCCACCAAGCTACAAGAGCTTTGTGATGAACTACAACATGCAGGGGATGGTGAAGACCATTCCTGAAGTGTTCTCAACGCTGAAGTCAGCAGAGGCTGAAATCAAGAAAGAACATCAAGTGTTGATGGTCAATAAGACCACTAAGTTCAAGAAGGGCAAGGGCAAGAAGAACTTCAAGAAGGACGGCAAGGATGTTGCCGCCCGCAGAAGCCGCCATGAGGAAGAAGTCAAAGAATGGACCCAAGCCTGAGACTGAGTGCTTTTATTGCAAGGGGAAGGGTCACTGGAAGCGGAACTGCCCCAAATACTTAGCGGATAAGAAGGCCGGCAACACCAAAGGTATATTTGATATACATGTAATTGATGTGTACCTTACCAAGACTCGTAGTAACTCCCCGGTCTTTGATACCGTGTCGCTGTTCATATTTGTAACTCACAGCAGAGCTGCGGAATAAACGGAGACCGGCGAAGGACGAGGTGACGATGCGCGCTGGGAATGGTTCCAGAGTCGATGTGATCGCCGCACGCTGCCTCTACATTTACCTACGGGATTAGTTTTGAACCTTAATAATTGTTATTTGGTGCCAAGTTTGAGCATGAACATTGTATCGGATCTCGCTTAATACGAGATGGCTACTCATTTAAATCCGAGAATAATGGTTGTTCTATTTATATGAGAGATATGTTTTATGGTCATGCTCCGATGGTCAATGGTTTATTCTTAATGAATCTCGAGCGTAATATTACACATGTTCATAGTGTGGATGCCAAAAGATGTAAAGTTGATAACGATAGTCCCACATACTTGTGGCATCGCCGCCTTTGGTCACATTGGTGTCAAGCGCATGAAGAAGCTCCATGCTGATGGACTTTAGAGTCTCTTGATTATGAATCGCTTGACACATGCTAACCATGCCTCATGGGCAAATGACCAAGACTCGCTTCTCCTAACAATGGAGCGAGCAACCAACTTGTTGGAAATCATACATACCGATGTGTGCGGTCCAATGAGCGTTGAGGCTCATGGAAGATATCGTTATGTTCTCACTCACCGATGACTTGAGTAGATATGGGTATGTCTACTTAATGAAACACAAGTCCGAGACCTTGAAAAGTTCAAAGAATTTCAGAATGAGGTGGAGAATCAACGGACCGAAAGATAAAGTTCCTACGATCGATCGTGGAGGAGAATACCTAAGTCACGAATTTGGTACACACTTGAGGAAATGTGGAATCGTTTCACAACTCACGCCACCGAACACCTCAACAGAACGGTGTGTCCGAACGTCAGAATCGCACTCTATTGGATATGGTGCGGTCTATGATGTCTCTTACCGATTTACCGCTATCATTTTGGGGAATACGCCTAGAGACAGCTACATTCACTTTAAATAGGGCACCGCCTAAATCCGCTGAGACGACACCGTATGAATTATGGTTTGGGAAGAAACCTAAGCTGTCGCTTCTAAAAGTTTGGGCATGCGATGCTTATGTCAAGAAACTTCAACCTGAAAAGCTCGAACCCAAGTCGAAAAAATGCGTCTTCATAGGATACCCTAAGGAAACCGTCGGTATACCTTCTACTTAAGATCCGAGGGCAAGATCTTTGTTGCAAAGAACGGATGCTTTCGAAAAGAGTTTCTCTCAAAAGAAGTAAGTGGAGGAAAGTAGAACTCGGCGAAGTACTACCTCTCGAACGGAAAGTGGTGTAGCTCAGAAAATGTTCCCGTGATGCCCACACCAACCAAGAGGAAAGTAATGATAATGATCAAGGTACTTCGGATCAAGTTGCTACTGAACTCAGAGGTCCACAAAGACACGCTCCGCACTGCAGTGGTACGCAACCCTGTCCTAGAAATCATGTTGTTAGACAACGTGAACCTTCGAACTATGAAGAAGCGATGGCGGGCCCAGATTCCAACAAATGGCTTGAAGCCATGAAATCCGAGATAGAATCCATGTATGAAAATAAAGTATGGACTTTGACAGACTTTCCCGATGATCGGTGAGCGATAGAAAACAAATGGATTTTTAAGAAGAAGACGGACGCGGATGGTAATTTACCATCTATAAAGCTCGACTTGTCGCTAAGGGTTATCAACAAGTTCAAGGGATTGACTACGACGAGACATTCTCTCCCGTAGCGAAGCTGAAGTCTGTCCGAATCATGTTAGCAATTGCCGCATACTATGATTATGAGATATGGTAGATGGACGTCAAAACGGCATTCCTTAACGGACATCTTAAGGAAGAGCTGTATATGATGCAGCCGGAAGGTTTTGGCGATCCTAAGAATGCTAACAAAGAATGCAAGCTCCAGCGATCCATTTATGGACTGGTGCAAGCATCTCGGAGTTGGAACATTCGCTTTGATGAGATGATCAAAGCGTTTAGTTTATGCGACTTATGGAGAAGCTCATGCATACAAGAAAGTGAGTGGGAGCTCAGAGCATTTCTCATATTATATGTAGATGACATACTCTTGATGGGAAATGATATAGAACTTCGGACAGCATTAAGGCCTACTTGAATAAGTGTTTTTCAATGAAGGACCTTGGAGAAGTTGCTTATATATTAGGCATCAAGATCTATAGAGATAGATCGAGATGCCTCATAGGTCTTTCACAAAGCACATACCTTGATAAGATTTTGAAGAGGTTCAAATGGATCAGTCCAAGAAAGGGTTCTTGCTTATGTTACAAGGTGTGAGATTGAGCTCTCGCTCACCACCCACCACGGCAAAAGATAAAGAAGAGATGAGTGTCATCCCCATGCTTCAGCCATAGGATCTATTATGTATGCCATGTCTGTGTACCTGACTGATGTAAACCTTGCCGTAAGTTTGGTAGCAAGATACCAAAGTAATCCCGCAAGGAACACCGACAGCGGTCAAGAATATCTTGAAGTACCGAAAAGGACAAAGGACATGTTTCTCATTTATGGAGGAGACGAAGAGCTCATCGAAGGGTTACGCCGACGCCAGCTTCGACTCAGATCCGATGACTCTAAGTCACAAACCGGATACGTATATGTTGAATGGTGGAGCAAGAGCTGGTGCAGCTGCAAGCGAGCGCCGTGGCGGGATCTACGTGTGAAGCGGAGTACATGGCAGCCTCGGAGGCAGCACATGAAGCGATTTGGGTGAAGGAGTTCATCACCGACCTAGGAGTCATACCCAATGCGTCGGGGCGATTAAACTCTTCTCGTGACAACACCGAGCTATTGCCCTTGCCAAGGAGCCCAGGTTTCACAAGAAGACCAGGCACATCAAGTGTCATTTCAACTCCATCCGTGAAAATGTTCAAGATGGAGACATAGATATTTGCAAAGTACATACGGATCTCAATGTCGCAGATCCGCTGACTAAACCTCTCTCGAAAGCAAAACATGATCAACACCGTAACTCTATGGGTGTTCGATTCATCACAATGTAACTAGATTGGTGACTCTAGTGCAAGTGGGATATCGTTGGAAATATGCCCTAGAGGCAATAATAAAAGTATTATTATATTTCATTGTTCATGATAATTATCTTTATTCATTCTATAACCGTATTATCCGGAAATCATAATACACGTGTGAATACATAGACCACAATATGTCCCTAGTGAGCCTCTAGTTGACTAGCTCACAGATCAACAGATAGTCATGGTTTCTAGCTATGGACATTGGATGTCGTTGATAACGGATCACATCATTAGGAGAATGATGTGATGGACAAGACCCAATCCTAAGCATAGCATAAAGATCGTAGTTCGCTTCATAGAGCTTTTCCAATGTCAAGTATCTCTTCCTTCACCATGAGATCGTAACTCTCGGATACCATAGGAGTGCTTTGGTGTATCAAACGTCACAACGTAATCGGGTGACTATAAAGGTGCACTATGTATCCCCAAAAGTGTCATGGTTGACACGGATCGAGATCGGATTTGTCACTCCGTATGACGGAGAGGTATCTCTGGCCCACTCGGTAATGCATCATCATAATGAGCTCAAGGTGACCAAGGTGTTGGCTAGGGATCATGCATTACTAAGATGAGTAAATTGACTTGCCGGTAATGAGACCGAACAAGGTATTGGGATACCGATGATCGAAGTCTCGCAAGTAACGCATCGATTGACAAAGGGAATTGTATACTGGGTTTTTGATCAATCTCGACATCATGGTTCAACCGATGAAATCATCGAGGAGCATGTCGAGCCAACATGGGTATCTAGATCCCGCTGTTGGTTATTGCCCGAGAGTCGCCTCGGTCATGTCTGCAGAGTCTCGAACCCGTAGGGTCTACACACTTAAGGTTCGGTGACGCTACGGTTATTAGGAAGACTAGTATGTGACTACTGAATGTTGTTCGAGTCCCGATGAGATCTCTGACGTCACGAGGAGTTCCTAATGGTCCGGAGGTGAAGTTTTATATATGGGAAGTTGTCATACGGACACCGGAAAGTTTCGGGCTTATCGGTATTGTACCGGGGCCACCGGAGAGGTTCCGGGTCCACCGGAGGGGCCACCTCCCGAGGGGCCACATGGGCCGAAGGGAGGAGCCAGCCTGAGGGCTGGGCGCGCCCACCTTGGGCCCATGCGCATAGGGTTGGGGAACCCTAAGGGGGCGCCCTGCTTGGGGGCAAGTCCCCCTCGGGCCGCCTCTAGATCCCATCTAGAGGGGTCGGCCCCCCTTGCCCCTTCCCCTATAAATAGAGGGGTGAGGGGAGGGCTGCTGTACACATCTTCCAGGCGCAGCCCCTCCCCTCCCCAACACATCTCCTCCTCCGTTACGTGCTTGCGAAGCCCTGTCGGAGTACTGCTGCACCAACACCACCACGCCGTCGTGCTGCCGTTGGAGCAATCTTCCTCAACCTCTCCTTCCCCCTTGCTGGATCAAGAAGGAGGAGACGTCTCCCGTCCCCGCACGCAGTGTTGAATGTGGAGGTGATGTCCGCTCAGCACTTGGACATCGGTGATCTGAATCACGCCGAGTACGACTCCATCATCACCATCCCTTGAAAGCTTCCGTGATCTACAAGTGGTATGTAGATGCAAACTCACTCCCTTGACTCGTTGCTTAGATGAACTCATAGATGGATCTTGGTGAAACCGTAGGAAAAATTTTAATTTTCTGCAACGTTCTCCAACAAATAACACCCCTACTGCTGCTCTGCGGGGTCTCCGCATGGTCACTAAGGCAAAGTGAATACAAGGGTGCTCCTAGAGCTGTTTCTGGATGTAGGAGAAGGCACGGCTAGCTCTCTCCTTCCTGTGTGGTCTGTCTAATGCTAATGGATGCGAACTCTTTGCATGGGTGCCCTGGGGGTTTATATAGGCCAACCCCCCAGGGTTACAATGGTAAAACCGGCTGGGTGCGGGTCCTAGCCGTCTGTCTCTCAGGCGCCATCTTCTCCGCTGACTCCTGGGGCCCGCCGACTGGTGGGTCCCGCCGACTTGCCTGGTACGAGGGCGTTAGCCCGTGTACGCCGTGGGCAGGTCTTGCCGGCTGCAGATTACTGTAGCCGTGCTTCTAATGACGCAGGCTTGGTCATGGGGTCATGGCAAGTAAGTCGCCGCTGACGGCATCATTGCTGCCATTCCCTGTCAGCGTCTCGTTAATGGCGTGTGGGGCCCGTGGGAGGGCCGCCAACCTGTGGGGCCGACTCCCAACGGGTCCGACTCTCGGTGCTCTCGCCGTCTTTAGTACTCTTGCTGACTGGTAGGCCCCGCTGTCTCCGGGACGTATAGACAGGTGGTCGTGGGCACAGGGCCCCGCCCCAAGGGCTGATGTCAGGGCTGGCATGGCCATAGTGCCGCGCCGGGCGGAGATCTCCGTGGGTACGGCGTGTTGTGGCCATACCTGCCCATAATTATCGGGTGGTTGGAAGTCGCGGGACGACTTCCCATAGTCGGCTTCTTGGGAGTCACCTCTGGGACTCGGCTTGAATGAGAGTCGCTTCTGTGGACTCGGCTTGTCTTGGAGTCACCTCTGGGGACTCGGCTTGTCTTGGAGTCGCCTCTGGGGACTCCGCTTGTCTTGGAGTCGACTCTGGGGACTCGGCTTGTCTTGGAATCACCTCCGGGGACTCGGCTTGTCTTGGAGTTGCCTCTGGGGACTCGGCTTGTCTTGGAGTCACCGCAGGTACTTGAGGGGCGTAGTCTGCCCCGATGTCTTGAAAGGTTCTGGGGCTTGGGTTAGCCTACCCGTGGCCCATTACTCCGACAGTAGTCCCCGAAGCTGGTGAGGCTCCGAGGGCGATACGTCGTGCGCCTCAATAGTTTCATTCTACAGGTGGGGGAGTGCAGGCTTTGATGGCCGTCTTCCTCCAGGCCGACTGGCTGGAGTTGGATTCACTAAGGGCCGTCATGCTCAAGCCGACTAGCTGGAGTCGGATTCACTGAGGGACGTCTTGCCCCTCGAGGTGTTTCGAACGTCGCGGCGGGAACCAGGTGGCGTGCCTAATACGCTTCCCACGATCGCCCGCTGCGGCCCCGTTGCGCGGCGCCACGTGGCGGGGCAGCCGCTCGCCCACGCGCGACGACAGGCCGCTGCGGGCTCCGCCATTACCGCACCTCGCACGCGAACGGATCCGCGGCGCCGCGGCGGGCGTTGTTCTCCATGTCGTTATCAGGCGCAGAACTTCGTGGGGTTAATCGTGGGGGGCGTGGGGTCTCGCGCGCAGTTAATCCCACGCCGCCCCATCGGCTTCTTAGCCTACGGGCTTATAAATAGGTGGGGGAGCCGGACGGCGAAGCACGCGCTCGTTCTTCCCTACTTCCCCCGCTTCCCTCTGCCTCTTCTTCTTCCTGCCTTCGCTTCACCACGCCGCACCGCACCGCAGTGATGAGCTCCTCCTCCGCCGCGGCTCCTGCCGTTCGCTTCGGCGTGTGGGACGGCTCTACGGTGGACGATGACGCCATCGAGCACCTCCGCAGGACGCGCCGGCTCCCGGCGCGCCACTGTGCGCGCAGCCTGCGCCGCGCGGAGGGGGAGATAAGGCAGCGCGAGGAGGGCGAAGGGTCATATTCGCCGCACCTCATGGCGGCATGGGCGTGCCGGCGAGCGGCTTCCTCCGCTCTTTCTTGGAGTTCAACGGACTCCAGCCGCACCACCTCACCCCGAACACGGTGGTGTTGCTGGCCACCTTCGCCACCCTGTGCGAGGGTTTTCTTGGCGTTCTCCCCACCATCGAGCTGTGGGGAGAGTTCTTCCAATCGAAGCTCGGCACAAACGTCGTCGGCATACCGGCTCAGTGCGGCGCCTTCATCGCAATGCGAAGGTCGACCGCCGACAATCCATTCCCCTCCATCACGCTGATCAAGTCGGTGAAGATGTGGCAGTGGTCGATTTCAGCGGAAGAACGCCGCCACGGAAGGCGCATCGGGTCAACCCGTCAGATATGAAGCCGCGCGCCGCTAGGAGGCTTCCCACTGGTCCAATCGGGCCAAGACGCCGACTCTGCCGCGCCCGCCGCCGTCATGATTCGAAAAGCCGACGCAATCGAAGGCCTGGTCGAGCCGACTTGCTGGCCAGCCGTGGCGCGCCGAGTCCTCCCACTCCAAGGCCGACCTCATCTGATCTGTCAGATGACTGATCACCGGGACCTGAGCCGGATGTGCACCAGGGAGATGCCCCATGCGGAGGTGGCCAACATGGTGAATCACATCGCGAACTGCGAGCTCACGGAAGACTGGCAGTTCGGCAAGGAGCCGTACTCACGTGCCAACCCTCCGCCTGTGGTAAGTCAAATCTTTTGTCTTCTGTTTTTCTTTGTAGCCGAATCCGACTTCTTATCTTCTTGGTTCTTCGAGTCAGAACCCCCTCATCCAGCCTGCAGCCGGCGCCACGGGGCCGCCCCGCGAGTTTGCTCCAGATCGAGCGGAGAGCAACATCGACGACCCCGACTTGGGGGCGGCGGCGATGGAGGCCGACGCCGAAGGCGGAGGAGGAGGAGCTGAAGGCGGCTTCCGGCCCTCGGCGACCTTCGCCGACTGGACAGAGGACGAGGCCAATGGTGAAGTTGTCCCACGCCGCAAACCGAAATCCGCCATCCAGGCGCGAGCTCCTCCGCCGGCTTACCCGGTCAAGTCGGCGCGAAGAAGCGCCGGGCCGTGCCGAGTTCGCTCGGCGGTCGGCCGAAAAAGTTCAAGGGGGCGGCTGCCGCAACCAAGCGGGAGGAGGCGATCGCGAAGGCCAACCGCTTCCGCAAGGAAGTGAAGAAGCCGTCGCTAGTCTCTGCGTAAGTGTTGACTGCCTTTGTCTTGTTTTCTTTGACGGATCTTTTCTGAGTCTTTTTCATTCTGTTTTTTGCTTCAGGGCCCCTCCTTCTCTTGAGAGGGTCGCCGTCCCCTCTGTCATGGGGTCGGCTGAGACGTCCGCCAACACTCGGCGGATTGACCCCGCCGCCGACCTCTGGGAGGCGACGGAGCGCAACACGCGGGAGAAACGCGACGAGGAAGAGGCCGGCCGTCTGGAGAAGGCGGAGGCCGAGAAAGCGGCAGCCTCCGCCCAGAAGAAGCTGGAGGAGGCCGAAGCCGCCGCTGCAGCAAAACAGCGGGCGGAAGAGACCGCGCGCCGCCAGTCGGCCTTGCTTGTCGTCCCGCTGAACTCCGCGCCGCCATCCCCGGAGTTCGCGGGGCACACTGGAGAAGTCGGCGGGGAGCACTCCATCGTGGAGAAGGACGGTGGCGAAGCCTCCGCGTCGGGCACGGCCACGCCGCAACCGCCGCCTCCGCCGCATGGCAAGCAGCCGGCGGGCCCGCCAATGCCGCCGACTGAGGACGAGGCGGTGGCAATGCTGCTCCTTCAAGTCGCCTCACCTGCGCGCCGCCGCCTCGAGAAGGCGGTCTCGGTGCCACGCCCCTTGGAAGTCGGCGCCGCCAGCTCGGCCATTCCAGATGCTGAGGCATCCAGTGCTACGCCTACTGGATGGGTGCGAGGAGGCGGCGACGGTCCGCTGAACCAGGCGCTCCTGGACGTGCAGGTGAAGCTGCGAGCTGAGGGCGAAGCCATCCAGAGCTGCACCAAGGCACATCTGGCGTCGCGAGTGTCTATCCGGGTATGTTTTCTTTTTTGACTTTGTCTTTTCTGGCTCTTCTCTGTGCGGGCGCACCAGCGCACCCACTGGGTGTAGTCCCCGAGTTTCGGGCCGATCATTGTCGTAGCGCCCGAACTCATTCTCGCGAAGTTCTCATTTTTGTCTTTGTCTGATTGTTTATCACAGGAGTATCACAACCTCCCCGTCACCGCCTTCAACCGCAACGTTGAGCAGTTGGGGAAGCGGACTGCCAACTTGTCAGAGAGCCGGAGTAAGTTCTTCTTCTTTTTTCGCGAGGGCGCGCTGGCGCACCTGCGGACTGTAGTCCCCGAGATTCGGGCCGACTGCTGAGCAGTCAGGCCGGATCTTCCTGGAGACCTTCCTTGTTGACGACTTAACGTCCTTCTTTTTGTTCTTCAGAGGCCAATGCCGCTCTTCAGGAACGGTTGGGCGAAGTCAGCACGGCCCTTCGCGCCAAGGAGGAGGAGTGCGGCAAGCTCGCCATAGAGCGCGACTTGCTGGCCGCACAGTTGGCGGAGCAGAAGGAGCTGCTGAAGGCGGCTCAGGACGTGGCGGAGAAGAAAGAGACCGCTCTCCTGGCCGAGTTCGAGATCGAGCGCTCCTCCTGGACTGACAAGGAGGCGATGCTGACTTCCGGCTTCCACGAGATCGAAGACATCGTCGACGGTGAGTTTCTTTCCTTTCTTTCTTCGAACCAGTGACTGCAAGTCAAGCCGATTTCTGACTCTTTCTTTTTGCTTCTTTCTGTTTGGGGCAGACTTCTTCCCTGGCCACTCGCAGGCGGTCACCCGAGCCATTGAGGCTGATCGCGAGGCGCGGAGGGCAAATGGCGAGGAGATCGCCGCCAACGCCCCCATGACCGTCGATGAGCAGCTCCTGAGCATCGAGACCCGTCTGTGGCCGGCCCATCAGCTGCTGCGCCGGCTTCAACGCGCCGGGGCCCAAGCGATCTCCGCCTGCGGGCTGTGCATGCCGGCTCACAGACGCCAATGGATCGCCGACCGGGCGGAGGTCGCGACCGGCCGTCTTGAGGCTTGGAAGGGTTCCTCGACCCGGGCCGGAGCGCGCCGGGCCTTGGAATTCGTCAAGGCCTGGTATCCAGGACTAGAACTGGACCAGCTGGCCGCGTTCCGGTCAGAGGCCCAGGTAGAACTGGCGGCTGTGGAAGGCGCCCTCGTCGAGCGTGCGATGGCGATCACCGACTACACTGACACCAGCGTCTTCATTCCTGAACGGGCCGCGAACGGCGAAGAGGTGCCGCCGGAGTGGTTCGGGATGAACCCAGACTACGATGAGGACTCGGCGGAGGTGATCGGCTCCAGCACCAAGGAGGAAGACGAGGCGGGGGATGGAGACGAGACGGAGGCGCCAGAAGACAGAGTGGACGACCAGCCTCAGCTTGATCGCGCCACCAGCAACGAGCCGCGTCCGACCGGGCCAGCTGCCGCCGGAGACGATCAAGCTGAGACCACCCAGACGGGCGCTCCGGCGCCTGACACCATCGTCTCCACCGACCCCCCGAACCCGTCTGCCGCTCCTTAGGCTGCCGTCTTGCCTTTATTTTTCCTGCCTTAATAGTCTTTGAAAGAACTTGTCAATTCGCACAATTCCACCCGCGGGGTGTATCTTGAACTTGGCCAGAGGCCTTCGTTATGTAAATATCTATCTGCCTTCTATCTTTCCTTACTCATTGCTCTTTTTGACTTTTTCCTTTGCCGCCTTTCTATAGTCGCCGCTTTGCCAGACGAACAGCCGCTCCACGGACTGCCGCGGGTCAAATGCTTGGCTACTTTAGGGAAGGCAAGTACTTGGCCTTTTTAGAGTTTTTTAACAAGTTGGATAGATCGCGGCGAGCCGACTATTCGAGAGTCGGCTCTGTAGAGAGAGGCTGGAAGCCATCTTGGGCTATGCATATGCTTTGAGTCCTTAGCCATTTTTTCATTTTTGCTCTTTCTTGCTTACTCTCTGCCTACCAACAGTCGCTCTGCGAGGTGCGGCTTTCAACAGGAGACGGCTTAAGCGCCGCACACTACTTGTCCGACTGCAGGAAGCATTTCATAGCGCAAGAGGCGAGTCCCCGAGCTGACTAGTCGAACCCGGTGTCAAGCGGCATAACAAAGAGTAGCATACTCGGAGGCATAAGTCTTATCATACAGATA
Source organism: Aegilops speltoides (assembly GCA_021437245.1). Classification (NCBI taxonomy): domain Eukaryota; kingdom Viridiplantae; phylum Streptophyta; class Magnoliopsida; order Poales; family Poaceae; genus Aegilops; species Aegilops speltoides. Next base: position 99,967,413 of record CM038147.1, read on the forward strand.
ACAAAAAAGGGCAGTCCCTGAGCTCGTCTTGGGGCCCAATAGTCTCGGTACTTTAATACAAAGGATAGCGTGGTACATACTGCATTAACTGTAAAATCTTCGGAGAAGATTTATGTTCCATGGTCGCTTCCGACTCCTTGCCGAGTCGCCCTCTTCGTGCTCGAGGCTTCGAACGCCGATTAGATAGTAGGAGTCGCTGCCCAAAGACTTTGTCGACGATGAAGGGGCCTTCCCAAAGCGCCCGATAACTTATGCTGGCCGGCTGTTCGCTGAATCAGCGGAGCACAAGGTCGCCTCTTGGAATGATCTCGCCGACCTTCCGGTGTAGTATCGGCGCAGACTCTGCTGGTAGATGCCGGACCGGCTGAGTGCCAACAGCCGGCCCTCTTCTAGCAGGTCGACGCCGTCTTGACGTGCTTCTTCAGCTTCCTCTTTGTTGTACATGGTGACTCATGGAGAGTTGAACTCTATGTCCGTCGGGATGACGGCTTCGGCACCGTAGATGAGGAAGAAAGGTGTGAAGCCGGTTGACTTGTTTGGAGTCGTGCGCAGACTCCAAAGGACGGCTGACAGCTCCTGAAGCCAACAGCCGGCCGAACGCTCGAGTGGTTCGACCAGTCGAGGCTTGATGCCAGACAAAATGAGGCCGTTTGCTCGCTCCACCTGGCCGTTTGACTACGGATGGGCAACGGACGCTAAGTCCAGTCGGATGCCCTGTGTCGCGCAGAAACGGGCGAAGGCGCCTTTGGCAAAATTTGTGCCATTGTCGTTGATGATGCTGTGCGGTATGCCGTACCGCACCGTGATGTCGGCGATGAAAGTCACTCCAGTCGGACCATTCAACTTCTTGATGGGCTTTGCTTCTATCCACTTGGTGAACTTGTCCACTGCGACAAGCAGATGAGTTAGGCTGCCTCGGGCTGTCTTGAATGGTCCCACCATGTCCAGGCCCCAAACTGCAAAGGGCCAGGCGATGGGGATTGTCTTGAGCGTGGATGCCGGCTGAAGCGGCTTGGAGCGGAACTTCTGGCACCCCTTGCATTTGTGGACTAACTCTTTAGCCTCTTCCAGGGCAGTCGGCCAGAAGAAACCGTGCTGAAAGGCTTTGGCGACGAGTGCTCTTGAAGCTGCATGGTGGCCGCGCTCGCCCTGATGGATGTCTCTGAGAATTGCTTGGCCTTGCTGTTGTTGGGGAACGTTGCAGAAAATTAAAAAAATTTCCTACGGTTTCACCAAGATCCATCTATGAGTTCATCTAAGCAACGAGTCAAGGGAGTGAGATTGCATCTACATACCACTTGTATATCGGGTGCGGAAGCGTTCAAGGGAAGGGTGATGATGGAGTCGTACTCGCCGTGATTCAGATCACCGATGACCAAGTGCTGAACGGACAGCACCTCCGCGTTCAACACACGTACGGGACGGACAACATCTCCTCCGTCTTGATCCAGCAAGGAGGAAGGAGAGGTTGAGGAAGATTGCTCCAACGGCAGCACGACGGCGTGGTGGTCTTGGTGCAGCAGTACTCCGACAGGGCTTCACCAAGCACGTAACGGAGGAGGAGAGGTGTTGGGGAGGGGAGGGGCTGCGCCTTGAGTTGTGTACAGCAGCCCTCCCCTCACCCCCCTCTATTTATAGGGAAGGGGCAGGGGCCGACCCTCTAGATGGGATCTAGAGGGGGGCGGCGGCCAGGGAGGGGGAACTTGCGCCCCATGCAAGGGGGGCGCCCCCTCTATGGTTTCCCCCCCAACCCTAGGCGCATGGGCCCAAGGTGAGGGGCGCACCCAGCCCTCTAGGGGCTGGTTCCCTGCCCCTTGCGGCCCATGTGGTCCTCCGAGAGGGGTGGCCTCTCCCGGTGGACCCCCGGAACCTCTCCGGTGGCCCCGGTACAATACCGATATGCCCACGAAACTTTCCGGTGTCCGCATGACAACTTCCCATATATAAATCTTCACCTCCGGATCATTCCGGAACTCCTCGTGACGTCCAGGATCTCATACGGGACTCCGAGCAACATTCGGTAATCACATACAAGTCTTCCTAATAAACATAGCATCACCGAACCTTAAGTGTGTAGACCCTACGGGTTCGGGAGACATGCAGACATGACCGAGACGACTCTCCGGTCAATAACCAACAGCAGGATCTGGATACCCATGTTGGCTCCCACATGTTCCACGATGATTTCGTCGGTTGAACAATGATGTCGAGGATTCGATCAAACCCCGTATAAAATTCCCTTTGTCAATCGGTACGTTACTTGCCCAACACTCGATCGTCGGTATCCCAATACCTTGTTCAGTCTCGTTACCGGCAAGTCACTTTACTCGTACCGTAATGCATGATCCCGTGACCAACCACTTGGTCACTTTGGGCTCATTATGATGATGCATTACCGAGTGGGCCCTGAGATACCTCTCCGTCATACGGAGTGACAAATCCCAGTCTAGATCCGTGTCAACCCAACAGACACTTTCGAAGTTACCTGTAGTGCACCTTTATAGTCACCCAGTTACGTTGTGACGTTTGGTACACCCAAAGCACTCCTACGATATCCGGCAGTTACAGGATCTCATGGTCTAAGGAAAAGATACTTGACATTGAAAAGCTCTAGAAAAACGAACTACACGATCTTGTCCTATGCTTAGGATTGGGTCTTGTCCATCACATCATTCTCCTAATAATGTGATCCCGTTATCAATGACATCTAATGTCCATAGCCAGGAAACCATGACTATCTGTTGATCAACGAGCTAGTCAACTAGAGGCTCACTAGGGACATATTGTGGTCTATGTATTCACACGTGTATTACGATTTCCGGATAATACAGTTATAGCATGAATAAAGACAATTATCACGAACAAGGAAATATAATAATAATCCTTTTATTATTGCCTCTAGGGCATATTTCCAACAGTCTCCCACTTGCACTAGAGTCAATAATCTAGTTACATTGTGATGAATCGAACACCCATAGAGTTCGGTGTTGATCATGTTTTGCTCATGAGAGGTTTAGTCAGCGGATCTCGACATTCAGATCCGTATGTACTTTGCAAATATCTATGTCTCCATCTTGAACATTTTCACGGATGGAGTTGAAGTGACGCTTGATGTGCCTGGTCTTCTTGTGAAACCTGGGCTCCTTGGCAAGGGCAATAGCTCTAGTGTTGTCATAGGAGTGATCAACTCCTTCACCCAAATTGCTTCATGCGCTGCCTTCGAGGCTGCCATGTACTCCGCTTCACATGTAGATCCCGCCACGACGCTCTGCTTGCAGCTGCACCAGCTCACTGCTCCACCATTCAACATATACACGTATCCGGTTTGTGACTTAGAGTCATCCAGATCTGTGTCAAAGCTAGCATCGACGTAACCCTTTACGACGAGCTCTTCGTCACCTCTGTAAACGAGAAACATGTCCTTTGTCCTTTTCAGGTACTTCAGGATATTCTTGACCGCTGTCCAGTGTTCCTTGCTGGGACTACTTTGGTACCTTCCTACCAAACTTACGGCATGGTTTACATCAGGTCTGGTACACAGCATGGCATACATAATAGATCCTATGGCTGAAGCATAGGGCATGACACTCATCTCTTCTTTATCTTTTGCCGTGGTCAGGGACTGAGCCGAGCTCAATCTCACACCTTGCAACACAGGCAAGAACCCTTTCTTGGACTGATCCATTTTGAACTTCTTCAAAATCTTATCAAGGTATGTGCTCTGTGAAAGACCTATGAGGCGTCTCGATCTATCTCTATAGATCATGATGCCTACGATATAAGCAGCTTCTCCAAGGTCCTTCATTGAAAAACACTTATTCAAGTAGGCCTTAATGTTGTCCAGAAGTTCTATATCATTTCCCATCAAGAGTATGTCATCTACATATAATATCAGAAATGCTACAGAGCTCCCCTCACTTTCTTGTAAACGCAGGCTTCTCCATAAGTCTGCATAAACCCAAACGCTTTGATCATCTCATCATAGCGAATGTTCCAACTCCGAGATGCTTGCACCAGCCCATCAATGGATCGCTGGAGCTTGCATACTTTGTTAGCGTTCTTAGGATCGACAAAACCTTCCGGCTGCATCATATACAGCTCTTCCTTAAGATGTCCGTTAAGGAATGCCGTTTTTACGTCCATCTGCCATATCTCATAATCATAGTATGCGGCAATTGCTAACATGATTCGGACGGACTTCAGCTTCGCTACGGGAGAGAATGCCTCGTCGGAGTCAATCCCTTGAACTTGTCGATAACCCTTAGCGACAAGTCGAGCTTTATAGATGGTAACATTACCATCCGCGTCCGTCTTCTTAAAGATCCATTTGTTTTCTATCGCTCGCCGATCATCGGGCAAGTCTGTCAAAGTCCATACTTTTTTTTCATATATGGATTCTATCTCGGATTTCATGGCTTCAAGCCATTTGTTGGAATCTGGGCCCACCATCGCTTCTTCATAATTCGAAGGTTCACCGTTGTCTAACAACATGATTTCGAGGACAGGGTTGCCGTACCACTCTGGTGCGGAACGTGTCCTTGTGGACCTATGAAGTTCGGTAGCAACTTGATCCGAAGTACCTTGATCATCATCATTATTTTACTCTTCAGTTGGTCTAGGCATCACAGGAACATTTTCCTGAGTTGCACTACTTTCCCGTTCGAGGGGTTGTACTTCATCGAGTTCTACTTTCCTTCCACTTACTTCTTTCGAGAGAAATTCTTTTTCCAGAAAGCATCTGTTCTTGGCAACAAAGTTCTTGCCCTCGGATCTTAACTAGAAGGTTTACCCAACGGTTTCCTTAGGGTATCCTATGAAGACGCATTTTCCGACTTGGGTTCGAGCTTTTCAGGTTGAAGTTTCTTGACATAAGCATCGCATCCCCAAACTTTTAGAAACGACAGCTTAGGTTTCTTCCCAAACCATAATTCATACGGTGTCGTCTCAACGGATTTAGACCTTGCCCTATTTAAAGTGAATGTAGCTGTCTCTAGAGCGTATCCCCAAAATGATAGCGGTAAATCGGTAAGAGACATCATAGACCGCAGCATATCCAATAGAGTGCGATTACGACGTTCGGACACACCGTTATGCTGAGGTGTTCTAGGCGGTGTGAGCTGTGAAACGATTCCACATTTCCTTAACTGTGTACCAAATTCGTGACTTAAATATTCTCCTCCATGATCTGATCGTAGAAACTTTATCTTTCGGTCATGTTGATTCTCTACTTCATTCTGAAATTCCTTGAACTTTTCAATGGTCTCAGACTTGTGTTTCATTAAGTAGACATACCCATATCTACTCAAGTCATTAGTGAGAGTGAGAACATAACGATATCCTCCGCGAGCCTCAACGCTCATTGGACCGCACACATCGGTATGTATGATTTCCAACAAGTTGGTTGCTCGCTCCATTGTTCCGGAGAACGGAGTCTTGGTCATTTTGCCCATGAGGCATGGTTCGCATGTGTCAAATGATTCATAATCGAGAGACTCTAAAAGTCCATCAGCATGGAGCTTCTTCATGCGCTTGACAAAAATGTGACCAAGGCGGCATTGCCACAAGTATGTGGGACTATCGTTATCAACTTTACATCTTTTGGTATTCACACTATGAATATGTGTAATATTACGCTCGAGATTCACTAAGAATAAACCATTGACCATCGGAGCATGACCATAAAACATATCTCCCATATAAATAGAACAACCATTATTCTCGGATTTAAATGAGTAGCCATCTCGTATCAAACGAGATCCATATACAATGTTCATGCTCAAACTTGGCACCAAATAACAATTATTAAGGTTCAAAACTAATCCCGTAGGTAAATGTAGAGGTAGCGTGCCGACGGCAATCACATCGACCCTGGAACCATTCCCGACGCACATCGTCACCTCGTCCTTCGCCAGTCTCCGCTTATTCCGCAGCTCCTGCTGTGAGTTACAAATATGAGCAACGGCACCGGTATCAAATACCCAGGAGTTACTACGAGTACTGATAAGGTACAAATCGATTACATGTATATCATATATACCTTTGGTGTTGCCGGCCTTCTTATCCGCTAAGTATTTGGGGCAGTTCCGCTTCCAGTGACCCTTCCCCTTGCAATAAAAGCACTCAGTCTCAGGCTTGGGTCCATTCTTTGACTTCTTCCCGGTAACTGGCTTACCGGGCGCGGCAACATCCTTGCCGTCTTTCTTGAAGTTATTCTTGCCCTTGCCCTTCTTGAACTTAGTGGTCTTATTGACCATCAACACTTGATCTTCCTTCTTGATTTCAACCTCTGCTGATTTCAGCATCGAAAATACTTCAGGAATGGTCTTCACCATCCCCTGCATATTGTAGTTCATCACAAAGCTCTTGTAGCTTGGTGGGAGCGACTGGAGGATTCTGTCAATGACCGCCTCGTCAGGGAGGTTAATGTTCAGCTGGGTCAGACGGTTGTGCAATCCAGACATTTTGAGTATGTGCTCACTGACAAAATCATTTTCCTCCATCTTACAACTATAGAACTTGTCGGAGACTTCATATCTCTCGACCCGGGCATGAGCTTGGAAAACTAGTTTCAGCTCCTCGAACATCTCATATGCTCTGTGTTGCTCAAAACTCTTTTGGAGCCCCGATTCTAAGTTGTAAAGAATGCCGCACTGAACGAGGGAGTAATCATCAGCGCGAGACTGCCAAGCGTTCATAACGTCTTTGTTCTCTTGGATGGGAGCGTCACCTAGCGGTCCTTCTAGGACATATTGTTTCCTGGCAGCTATGAGGATGATCCTCAGGTTCCGGACCCAGTCCGTATAGTTGTTGCCATCATCTTTCAGCTTGGTTTTCTCTAGGAATGCATTGAAGTTCATGTTGACGTGAGCGTTGGCCATTTGATCTACAAGACATATTTGCAAAGGTTTTAGACTAAGTTCATGATAATTAAGTTCATCTAATCAAATTATTTCAATGAACTCCCACTCAGATTAGACATCCCTCTAGTCATCTAAGTGTTACACGATCCGAGTCGACTAGGCCGTGTCCGATCATCACGTGAGACGGACTAGTCATCGTCGTTGAACATCTTCATGTTGATCGTATCTTCCATACAACTCGTGTTTGACCTTTGGGTCTCTGTGTTCCAAGGCCATGTCTGTACATTCTAGGCTCGTCAAGTTAACCCTAAGTGTTTTGCATGTGTAAAACTGTCTTACACCCGTTGTATGTGAACGTAAGGATCTATGACACCCGATCATCACATGGTGCTTCGAAACGACGAACTTTAGCAACGGTGCAAAGTTAGGGGAGAACACTTCTTGAAATTGTTGTGAGGGATCATCTTATTTACTACCGTCATTCTAAGTAAACAACATGCATAAACATAATAAACATCACATGCAATTATATAGTAGTGACATGATATGGCAAATATCATATAGCTCCATTGATCTCCATCTTCGGGGCTCCATGATCATCTTGTCACCGGCATGACACCATGATCTCCATCATCGTGTCTTCATGAAGTTGTCACGCCAACGACTACTTCTACTTCTATGGCTAACGCATTTAGCAATAAAGTAAAGTAATTTAGATGGTGTTCTTCAATGACACGCAGGTCATACAAAAAATAAAGACAACTCCTATGGCTCCTGCCGGTTGTCATACAAATCGACATGCAAGTCGTGATTCCTATTACAAGAACATGATCTCAAACATCACAATATATCATTCATCATTCATCACAACTTCTGGCCATATCACATCACATGACAATTGCTGCAAAAACAAGTTAGACGTCCTCTAATTGTTGTTGCCTCTTTTACGTGGCTGCAATTGGGTTCTAGCAAGAACATTTTCTTACCTACGAATAACCACAACGTGATTTTGTCAACTTCTATTTACCCTTCATAAGGACCCTTTTCATCGAATCCGCTCCAACTAAAGTGGGAGAGATGACACACGCCAGCCACCTTATGCAACTAGTGCATGTCCGCCGGTGAAACCGGTCTCACGTGGCGTCACGTGTAAGGTTGGTCGGGCCGCTTCATCCCACAATACCGCTGAAGCAAGAAAAGACTAGTAGTGGCAAGCAAGTTGACAAGATCCACGCCCACAACAAAATTCTGTTCTACTCGTGCAATAGAGAACTACGCATAGACCTAGCTCATGATGCCACTGTTGGGGAACGTTGTAGAAAATTAAAAAATTTCCTACGGTTTCCCCAAGATCCATCCATGAGTTCATCTAAGCAACGAGTCAAGGGAGTGAGATTGCATCTACATACCACTTGTAGATCAGGTGCGGAAGCGTTCAAGGGAAGGGTGATGATGGAGTCGTACTCGCCGTGATTCAGATCACCGATGACCAAGTGCTGAACGGACAGCACCTCCGCATTCAACACACGTGCAGGATTTGACGTCTCCTCCATCTTGATCCAGCAAGGAGGAAGGAGAGGTTGAGGAAGATTGCTCAACGGCAGCACGACGGGCGTGGTGGTGTTGGTGCAGCATCTCTGACGTGGCTTCGCCAAGCACGTGAACGGAGGAGGAGAGGTGTTGGGAGGGAGGGCTGCGCCTGAGTTGTGTCATAAGAGCCCTCCCTCACCCCTCTATTTATAGGGGAAGGGGCAAGGGGGGCCGACCCCTCTAGATGGGATCTAGAGGGGGGGCGGCCAGGGAGGGGGAACTTGCCCCCCAAGCAAGGGAGGCGCCCCCTCTATGGTTTCCCCCCCAACCCTAGGCGCATGGGCCCAAGGTGGGGGGCGCACCCAGCCCTCCAGGGGCTGGTTCCCTGCCCCTTGCGACCCATGAGGCCCTCCGAGAGGGGTGGCCCCTTCCAGTGGACCCCCGGAACCTCTCCGGTGACCCCGGTACAATACCGATATGCCCCTGAAACTTTCCGGTGTCCGCATGACAACTTCCCATATATAAATCTTCACCTCCGGACCATTCTGGAACTCCTCGTGACATCCGGGATCTCATCAGGACTCAAACAACATTCAGTAATCACATACAAGTCTTCCTAATAACCCTAAGCGTCACCGAACCTTAAGTGTGTAGACCCTACGGGTTCGAGACATCTTGACATGACCGAGACGACTCTCCGGTCAATAACCAGCAGCGGGATCTGGATACCCATGTTGGCTCCCACATGTTCCACGATGATTTCATCGGTTGAACCACGATGTCGAGGATTCGATCAAACCCCGTATACAATTCCCTTTGTCAATCGGTATGTTACTTGCCCGAGACTCGATCGTCGGTATCCCAATACCTTGTTCAGTCTTGTAACCGGCAAGTCACTTTACTCGTACCGTAGTGCATGATCCCGTGACCAACCACTTGGTCACATTGAGCTCATTATGATGATGCATTACCGAGTGGGCCCAGAGATACCTCTCCGTCATACGGAGTGACAAATCCCAGTCTCGATCCGTGTCAACCCAATAGACACTTTCGGAGATACCTGTAGTGCACCTTTATAGTCACCCAGTTACGTTGCGACGTTTGGTACACCCAAAGCACTCCTACGGTATCCGGGAGTTACACGATCTCATGGTCTAAGGAAAAGATACTTGACATTGAAAAGCTCTAGCAAAATGAACTACACGATCTTGTGCTATGCTTAGGATTGGGTCTTGTCCATCACATCATTCTCCTAATGATGTGATCCCGTTATCAATGACATCTAATGTCCATAGCCAGGAAACCATGACTATCTGTTGATCAACGAGCTAGTCAACTAGAGGCTCACTAGGGACATATTGTGGTCTATGTATTCACACGTGTATTACGATTTCCGGATAATACAGTTATAGCATGAATAAAGACAATTATCACGAACAAGGAAATATAATAATAATCCTTTTATTATTGCCTCTAGGGCATATTTCCAACAGCTCTGGCTCCATGCAGCGCTGGTAGACACTAGTAACATTGCGCCTGACCAGCTCTTTGTTGATTATGGTGTAAGCTGCCGCTCGGCTTTGCACTTGCCGAGCCAAGATTTCATCAGTTGGCAGCTCTCTGTTCACTAGAAACTTGAGGATGGGCTGCGCCCATGTGGGTGCTGCTATTTCTTCGACCGCCACCACTGCGACTTGGACAATGGCGGCTGGGCTGGGAGGCGGCGGGCTGGAGTCTGCGGCCGCTTGCTGGATTGACGAAGTCCCCAGTCCGACTAGCGCAGTCCCTGGGCCGACTGGCGCAGTCCCCGGGCCGGGTTCTGAAGTCCCCGGGCTGGCTTCAACTGTGATTTCCTTGGGGCCGTCTGCTGGGGCTCTTGAGTCGGATCCAACTTCTTCGGGAGGAGCCGGCACGAAGATGGAGTCTGATTCTGGTGAAGGCTTCATGGACGGCTTAAGGAGGCGCTGAAGAGCGACACCGGATGGTATTGCCTGGCGGGTGGAGCTGACTCGTGCCAAGGCGTCTGCTTGGTCGTTGTCATTCCTTGGCACGTGAAGGAACTCGCACCCCTCGAAGTATCCGCTGAGTTGCTGCACCAGGAAGCGGTAGCTCGCCATGTTTGCATCTTTGGCGTCCCAATCGCCGGATATTCGCTGACCACCAAATCGGAGTCGCCATAGCACAGGATCCGGCGAATGCCGAGTTCTTTGGCAAGCCGGAGCCCATGAACGAGCGCCTCGTATTCGGCGATGTTGTTGGAGGTGAGGACGACGCCGGCTCCCAGGCTGGTGCGCATCTTGGAGCCGTCGAAATGCATCCGCCAATGGGTGGAGTCGGGCGCTGGTGGCAGGTACTGGGTCTCGGCGCAGTCGACGAGGAAGTCGGCCAGTGCTTGCGACTTGATGGCGGTGCGGGGCTGGTAGTACATGGTATAGGGAGCCAAATCTATGGCCCATTTGGCTACTCGGCCAGAAGCATCTCGGCTCCTGATGATCTCGGCCAGCGAGGCTGTGCAAACTACCGTAATTGGATGCTCTTGAAAGTAAGGCTTCAGCTTCTTGGCGGCAAAATGCACACCGTAGCACATCTTCTGGTAGTGGGGGTAGTTTTGCTTGGAGGTCGACAGTACCTCGCTCAGGTAATACACCGGTCTCTGGACAGGGAGCGCCTTGCCTTCCTCTTTGCGTTCGACTACAATAACTATGCTGACTACTTGGCTGGTGGCGGCAATGTATAGGAGCATGGGCTCTTTAGGAGTCGGAGCCGCCAGCACAGGAGGAGTAGTCAACATCTTCTTAAGCTGGAGAAATGCTTCATCCGCCTTGTGGTTCCACTCAAAAAAGGTGGTCTTCTTCACTAATTGATACAAAGGGCGAGCTTTCTCGCCCAGCCAACTGATGAATCGGCTGATGGACGCCAAGCAGCCGGTGAACTTCTGCACATCTAACAGTCGGCTGGGTACCTCCATCCTCTCGATGGCCTTGATCTTCACAGGGTTGCACTATATGCCGCGTTCAGGGACCAGGAAGCCAAGGAGTTGGCCGACTGGTACTCCGAAAATGCACTTCTCAGGGTTGAGCTTGATTTGGAATCGGCGCACGTTCTCAAATGTTTCCTTGAGGTCTTCTAGCAGCGTCCCACGCTTCTCCGTCTTCACCACCACATCATCCATGTAGACGTGGGCATTTCTGCCGAGTTGCTTGAGGAGGCACTTCTGCATGCAATGCTGAAAGGTGGCGCCGGCATTCCTCAAGCCGAACGTCATGGCCAGGTAGCAGAAGGCTCCGAACGGCGTGATGAAGGCGGTCTTCAGTCTGTCTGCCGGGTTCAGCTTGATTTGGTGATATCCTGAATATGCATCTAAGAAACTCAACAGCTCGCATTCGGATGTGGAGTCTATCACCTGATCGATTCTTGGCAGGGCAAATGGGTCCTTTGGGCAGGCTTTGTTGAGGCTTATGTAATCAATGCACATCCGCCACTGCTTGTTTTTCTTTAGTACCAAGACCGGGTTTGCCAACCACTCTGGAAAAAACACCTCCATAATGAAGCCAGCCGCCAGGAGCCGGGCTATCTCCTCTCCAACAACTCTTCTCTTCTCTTCTGACAGGCGGCGCAAGGGCTGCCTGACGGGCTTCACATCAGGTTGGACATGTAACTTGTGCTCGGCGAATTCCGTCGGTACACCTGGCATGTCTTTAGGGGACCATGCGAAGATGTCTCGATTCTCACGGAGGAAATCGACGAGCTCGCCTTCCTATTTGCTGTCAAGGTTTGTACCCATGACAGCGTACCTCTCTGGGTGCTCCGGGTCCAAGGGTATCTTCTTGGTCTCTTTGGCCGGCTTGAACGAACCTTCAGCTTTCGACTCCTTGGGATCGGGCGACATCTCTGGCTGCTTTCCGGCCATCGCCACGATCCGATCAAGGAGCCGCTTCTCAGCTGCGATCACTAGGGACTCGGCCAGCCGACTGCTCTCCGCCGCACAAGCGGACGACTTCCTGTAGTCGCCAGCAACGGTCAAAATCCCCTTGGAACTCGGCATCTTCATCTTGAGGTAGGCGTAGTGGGGAACCGCCATGAACTTGGCCAGTGCAGGTCGGCCAAGTAACGCATGGTATGGGCTTTCAAGGTCCACTACTTCAAACCAGACTGGCTCTCGACTGAAATGATCTTAGTCCCCAAAGAGAACGTCTATCAGGATCTTGCCGATTGGTGAGCAGGAAAGGCCAGGTACGATGCCGTGGAACACAGTCCGGCTGCGCTACAGCTGTCTTTGCTTGATTCCTAATTTCTCCATAGTGTCCTTGTACAGGATGTTGATGCTACTGCCTTTGTCTATGAGTACTCTCGAAAAGCGGGCGGCCCGCCTATTAGTGGCCAAGGTGGCACCTAGGACTAGGGCATAGGAGCCCGGATTCGGCATCACCTCTGGGTGATCCGCTCTGCTCCAACTGATAGGCTTCTCGGACCAATGCATGAACTCTGGAGTACTTGATGCTACAACGTTCACCTCTTGCTGCTGCAACCGTTTGCTGCGTCGATCATCAGCCACACTGGTGAACACCACGTAGGCTCCATGCTCTTCTGGGTACTCGCCTTGTATTGCGCCGACTGGCCATGCAGCCCGGCTCTTTGGGGCGGTGGAGGCGCGGCGGCCAAAGAGCGGGGAGGAAGGAGGCCGTCTCCCTTGGCGATTCTGGTAAGCCAGTGGCACTTTTGGGTGGTATGGTTCAACGGCTTTGCGCCACTGTGAAACTTGCAGGGACCATCCAGAGTCTGCTCATAAGAGAAGGCCGGCAACCAGTTGGACTTGCCACCTTTCTGTCGCTTGGCCCGAGGCTGCCCCTCCGGCTGTTGATCTTCGACTGTCGCTACCTGCCGACTGCTGGAAGTCGGCTGTTGAGCCTTGCGCTTGTTGTCATTCTGTTGTTGTCGCCGACTGGTGTCTCCAGCAGGAGTTCTGGGAGCCTGAGGGGCCACTTTGCCAGCTGCATTAACTTGAATTTCCGTCTTCATGGAGGAGTCGGCGGTGGCGTACTTGTCTGCTATGACCAGCAGTTCGTCGAGGGTTTCTGGCTCGTCGCAGAGGAGCTTGTGCTTGAGGAGGGTGCCTTCTCGGCACCCGGCGGTGAAGTACTCGATAGCCTGCACCTCGTGCACGCCCTCGCAGGAGTTAAGAAGCTCGCCCCAGCACGTGAGATAGTCGCATGTTGACTCATCAGGGCCTTGCACGCACAAGAAAAGCTGGCGCGGCTTGGGAGGTCGCTTGTACGTGCTCGTGAAGTTGCGGATCAATGCCTCGGTGAAGTCAACCCAGCTGTTAATGCTTTGCGGGCTTCAGATTGTTCAACCATGTCGGGCCGTGCCTCGAGCATGAGTGGAACATACTTCCGCGCAACTTCGCTTGTTGCCGTTAAGCTATGTCGACGGCGTGGAGTAATCAATCAGCCGGTCTTGAGCTTCACGGGCGGTGTATTTGGGTGTGTATCGGGGCGTGAACCCGCCGGAAAAGGCTCGTCTCGGATGGGGTCCAAAGCAAGGCGGACCCAGCTCATCTTCTTCTTCAGCGCCGAGGATCGGTGGAGTCGGTCGATCCGTGGCGAGCCGTTTCTCGACTCCTCTCGGTGGCCAAGGCGGCCACCGAGAGTCGGATGCTCAACAGGCGGCGGGGAAACTTGCCATTCTCTTCTTGGAGTGGGAGGCAGGTAGTCGTCCTGCCGCTCCCCTGCTCTTGTATGGCCGTCTTGGTCACGCTCGATGGTGATGCGAGTCCGACTGCGACTGACATCCGGCTCTTTGTCTTTTCTTCCACGGACTCCACCTGTCGGTGTCCGAGACGTCGCGCCCTGATCTCGGCGGGGAGGCAAGTCATCGTTTAGCTGCCGAGGTGCCTCAGTGCGGCCGCGTTCTGCGCAGCACCCGCGTCGAGGAGCTGCTGGACTCGCTCCGTCATCATGCGGCGCTCTTCGCCTTCGAAGTTCTTCAACTCGTCGGTGGCCGCTTGGGCGGCGCGGATGTTCTCCGCAGGGGTGGCGTATACGACGAGATTGGCCCCGAACAAGTCGGCGATGGTCGCGCCGCATTGCCAGACCGCGCCTAGGCGGCTAGGCCCAGTCGGAGTCGGCGAGCCGCCCATGGCGTGATCCATTTCGTGCTGGTAGGCTTCTGACAAGCGCCCCATGCTTGCCAGCTTCTTGGCGCCTTTGATGATCTGAAGGCGGCGCGTCTCCAGCGTCTCGGCATCTGCGTCCTCTGGAATAGGCGCAGTCAGGTCTTGCAGAGCCGCATCGAGCGGGTCCTGAGCTCCCTCACCGGGCGCTCGCCGTGGTGATGGCGAGCACCTTCGTGGCGGCGCTTCGCCGCTCTCCTCGTGAAGCGGCTCATCGTGAACCACCACATTGGTGGGGAAAGTGTCAAGCGACACGGCGTCGGAGTCGACCAGCATCGGGTCGGTGGAGCCTACGGACTCCAAGTCCACGGCAGGCTCGCTGGTAACGTGGAGTTGGTCGAGGAGGCCCGCGAGGAGGCTCTCGGGGCCACCCGTGCCTGCGTCGGACGCAGCTCGTCGGAGCGAACCTCGCCGATAAGTTCAGCGAGCAGCTCGCTGCTGGTAACCTCAAAGATCGCGCGCGCGTCGATCTGAGACTCCATCTGGCGAGCTCGCTGGCTGCGCTTCGCCCGAGGAGGAAGAGGTTCCGTCGAAGCAGATCTTGAGACGATGGTGCACCAGGCCCCACGGTGGGCGCCAAATGTCGGGGGTTGGGTGCGACATATCCCAAACGATGGCTTATCATGGTGGGGGTGAATAGAATGTCGCCGGTGCCTGGAAACGGGATGAGGCGAAGACATGCTCGCCGGCGGATCTTACCCAGCTTCAGGGCTCTCCGAGGAGATAACACCCCTACTGCTGCTCTGCAGGGTCTCCGCATGGTCACTAAGGCAAAGTGAATACAAGGGTCCTGCTAGAGCTCTTTCTGGAGGTAGGAGAAGGCACGGCTAGCTCTCTCCTTCCTATGTGGTCTGTCTAATGCTAATGGATGCGAACCCTTTGCATGGGTGCCCTGGGGGGTTTATATAGGCCTACCCCCCCCCCAAGGTTACAATGGTAAAACCGGCTGGGTGCGGGTCCCAGCCGTCTGTCTCTCAGGCACCGTCTTCTCCGCCGACTCCTGGGGCCCGCCGACTGGTGGGTCCCGCCGACTGGCCTGGTACGAGGGCTTCAACCCATGTCTGCAGCGGGCGGGTCTTGCCGGCTGCAGATTACTGTAGTCGTGCTTCCAATAACGCAGGCTTGGTCATGGGGTCATGGCAACAGTGTCGCCGCCTGACGGGCGATCACTGTTGCCATTCCCCTGTCGCGTCTAGTTAATGGCGTGTGGGGCCCGTGGGAGGGGCCGGCCGACTCCAGGGGGCCGACTCCCAACGGGTCCGACTCTCGGTGCTCTCGTCGTCTTCAGTACTCTCGCTGACTGGTAGGCCCCACCGTCTCCGGGCCGTACAGACAGGTGGTCGTGGGCACAGGGCCCCGCCCAAAGGGCTGATGTCAGGGCTGGCATGCCCACAGTGCCGCGTCGGGCGGAGATCTCCGTGGGTACGGCACGCTGGGGCCATACCTGCCCATAATTATCGGGTGGTTGGAAGTCGCGGGCCGACTCCCCATAGTCGGCTTCTTGGGAGTCGCCTCTGGGACTCGGCTTGAATGAGAGTTGCTTCTGTGGACTCGGCTTGTCTTGGAGTCGCCTCTGCGGACTCGGCTTGTCTTGGAGTCGCCTCTGGGGACTCGGCTTGTCTTGGAGTCACCTCTGGGGACTCGGCTTGTCTTGGAGTCGCCTCTGGGGACTCGGCTTGAATTGGAGTCACCGCAGGTACTTGAGGGGCGTAGTCTGCCCCGATGTCTTGAAAGGTTCTGGGGCTCGGGTTAGCCTACCCGTGGCCCATTACTCCGACAAGGAGAGCGCGCCAAGGGGGGAGTCCGACTCCCACCGGGAGTAGGACTCCTCCTTTCCTTGTGGGAGTAGGAGAAGGGAAGGGATAAGGAGAAGGAAGGAAGGGGGCGCCCCCCTCCCTAGTACAATTCGGACTAGTCCATGGGGAGGAGTGCGGCCACCATTTGGGGCCTTTTCCTCCTTTCCCGTATGGCCCATTAAGGCCCAATACGAATTCCCATAACTCTCCGGTACTCCGAAAAATACCCGAATCACTCGAAACCTTTCCGATGTCCGAATATAGTCGTCCAATATATCGATCTTTACGTCTTGACCATTTCGAGACTCCTCGTCATGTCCCTGATCTCATCCGGGACTCCGAACGCCTTCGGTACATCAAAACACATAAACTCATAATATAACCTTCATCGAACTTTAAGCGTGCGGACCCTACGGGTTCGAGAACTATGTAGACATGACCGAGACATGTCTCCAGTCAATAACCAATAGCGGAACCTGGATGCTCATGTTGGCTCCCACATATTCTACGAAGATCTTTATCGGTCAAACTGCATAACAACATACGTTGTTCCTTTTGTCATCGGTATGTTACTTGCCCGAGATTCGATCGTCGGTATCTCAATACCTAGTTCAATCTTGTTACCGGCAAGTCTCTTTACTCGTTATGTAATGCATCATCCCGCAACTAACTCATTAGTCACATTTCTTGCAAGGCTTATAGTGATGTGCATTACCGAGAGGGCCCAGAGATACCTCTCTGACAATTGGAGTGACAAATCCTAATCTCGAAATACGCCAACTCAACAAGTACCTTCGGAGACACCTGTAGAGCTCCTTTATAATCACCCAGTTATGTTGTGACGTTTGGTAGCACACAAAGTGTTCCTCCGGTAAATGGGAGTTGCACAATCTCATAGTCATAGTGTTGGGAATATAACTATTTGTGTAAGTCACCCAGGAGGGGTCGGGTTACGCAAAGAAGACTCAGCAGAAAGAAGCCCAAGACCAAGAAGGAAGATGGCGGTTCAATGAAGGGCTTAAGGCCCACAGGCGACTTAAGGCCCGTTGTAATAAACCGCCATAATGGCTTGATTTGTATCATAAGGTAGATTTAACTAGTCACCGAGCTAGACACTATTTATAAGCCGGACGGGACTCTGTAAGCCAGAGGGCGTCAACCCGTGTATATAAGGGGAGGACCTGCTGGCGGCTTAGGGCAAGAAACAACTCATCAAGAGCCGGGCATAGCGTATCTCGCTCCCTGGTCATCGAAACATCAATACCAACCCAACTAGACATAGGCCTTACCTTCACCGTAAGGGGCCGAACTAGTATAAAACCTCTCTCATCCCTGGTCGATTAACCCTTCAAGCTTCCTAGTTGCGATGGCTCCACAATTAAGTCCTTCCACGAGGACATCTGACGTGACAATTCCACGATAGTTGGCACCCACCGTGGGGCCAGCGCACGGTGGATTTGAGTTCTTGAAGGGCAACTTGAAGGGCTCAAGGGATACGTAGTGGGCCGGATGACCAAGAGTCGTCGCGGCAAGATCTACATCGACGACCAGGGCTGGGGTCCCCACCGGCTCAATTGAGTCTGGTGCGGGTCCCCTTCGGTGGAATCCATGTCTTCATCGGCCGGATTGGTGAGCCGGGTCCTGAGCCGGACAACTGCACCGACCTCGTCAAGACGGCTCAGCGTGCGAGGAAGACCCGAATTCAACCTGTCATGAAGCATGCCTTCGTGGGCTGCATCCACGGAGAGGAACTCTCTAAAGGATCTGGAGATGATGGTGAGGCGGCCGTCCTCTCGAGCAGATGACTTCGTCCGCCGGCTCAATGATTCATTGTACCAAGTACAAGGCGGCGTGTTTCGGGGCTGTTCGATGGCACCATATTCGGACCCTGTGAGCCACCAAGATGGGCAGGAGTCTTTATGGCTGGGACTCAGCCCGCATCAAACTCTACAGATGCTGCAGCAATAACGTCCGGGATAGCAGCAGTTGGCGCAGGAGGCCCCGTGCGCCCGCCGGCTCAGGTGCTTATAGATCTCATGGACAAGCTTACGACCCTATTAACCGCAACGGTTATTCCCGCAGATAAAGATGAGCATGATGCGGAGGTGGCACGGGTGCGTGAGGAAATAGCTCAGGCCAAGGAGGCCTTGGCAGCTGAGGACACTAGATTAGCCACACAGCGGGCGGCTCTAGATGCTCGGGCGCAGCAGCTACAGTCAGAAGCTTACCACTTCATGATGAGCTTAAACGCGTCCAATGAGGTGATGAGGAGGAGACATCAGAAAACCCAGTCCCGTTTACCTCCGAATTACGACCCTCGGGTTCTTTTTGCTACACCCGGAGCCAGCCCAAGTAACCCGCCGAGACCAATCAGTTTGTGACAGCCGGAACAGGAGGGCCGACTCAGCCTCGGGAGACGGCACCTCCTCATGTGAGCATGGCACCGCCGCGTTATGTGCCGATACCACCGGGTCACTTTTCCAACCCCATGGAAAACTTAATCGCGGCTTCAGCGCGTTTGGCGGCTCTTCCCATGGACGGTGATGACCCGACAGCAGTGGAGACCCAGAGGGTCAGAGAACTTCTCCAGACGGCCTTAGCTCAGCAAGAGACCTATTCTTACAGCCGGGACAGAATTCATTCAACTCCTCCGCCTTGGTTAGCACTGCCTCGCCAGAACCAGAGCCCAAGTTACAGCAGGCACATGGAGTCTGAAGCTTTGTCAAGCAATGCCCAATGCCGTAACCAGCCTGGTGCCTATAATCCGGTGCAAGACTGAGTACGTCAGGAGAACGAGCGGGCGGCTCAGCTAGCGGCTCAACAAACGGCACATCAAGATTTTCCAGAGTATCCAATGACTTCCGTTGAGGCGGGAGTAGCCACTAGAACCGGCGGTGTTCCTTGTCTAGTACCGGCTTTGCGTAATGTACGTTTACCCAAGGACTTCAAGGGACCTCGAAAGGTGCCGAATTACATGGCCGACTTACAGCCCGGATCTTGGATCGAAAGTTATGAGATGGCTATGGAGTTATTGGAAGTCAGCGACGCGGCAATGGCTAAGTACTTCACCATGATGTTAGATGGAACAGCCCAATCCTGGTTAAAGGGTTTGCCACCCAATTCCATTGGTTCATGGGTAGAACTAAAAGCCCATTTTATCCAAAACTTCAAAGACACTTGCAAGCAGTCTATGTCGATTGTGGATTTGACAAATTGTAAATAGGAGGAAGGTGAATCTACGACTCATTGGGTACGCCGGGTCAAAGAGATAATACATTCATCTGACAAGATGGATGCCGGCTCTACAGTCCTCATGTTGGAGAAGAATTGCCGTTTGAGCCCTCGAGGCGGCCGGGCGCCTTAAGCGTGATTGCAATGATATGGGTACGCTGATGTCGGCTTTAGTCAAATACGCCGATTCTGATAGTACCAAGGATCCCGCGTTGATGAGGAAAAGACCGGGAAGGGAAAGAAGAACGACAATGGAAAGGGTCAGCAGCAGAACATGATGAATCAAGTAGGCAATAAGCGTAAGGCGGATGGTAACCCGGAATTTGTGGCCAATGCCAATGCGCAAGGTAGCAATCAGAGACGTAAGGGTAAGCCGCCTCGGTCCGGCGGGTCAAGCCCATCGCTTGAGCAGCTACTCAGTGAGCCCTGCCCGAGACACGGCACCAGAGCGCGGCCCGCCACACACCTGTGGAAAGATTGCGCGATCATGAAAGCGTTTAAGAATTCCAACACCTTTGATGGTAATAATGGGTCTGGTGGTGGCTCAGGGGCTGGTGGTTTTCATGGCCCGGGTGGTGGTTCAGGTTCCGGCTTTCAGGGACGTCAAGGCGGCTATAATCAACAGCACTGTGGTCAAGGAGAGCAGCAGTAGTCGGGTTATCAAAGCAATCTGAAGCAGTTGAATAGTGGGCAGTACTACGTGTTTACCACTAGCTTATGCAAACACGACCAGAAGGTTCATAAGAGGGCCGTGAATTCTGTTGAGCCGGCAGTTCCTCGTTACTTGAGGTGGTCAAAACAGCCCATTGTATGGAGCAGAGAAGATCACCCTCCACGGGTCGATAATCCAGGTCAGTTGGCCTTGGTGGTAGCACCTCAGGTTGGTGGATATAAATTCACTAAGGTACTCATGGATGGAGGTAGTAGCATCAATATCCTCTATTATGAGACCTTTTGACGCATGGGGTTAGATGATAAGAATTTGAGGACATCCAAGACTGTTTTCCATGGAGTGGTTCCTGGTAAGTCGGCTTACCCAGTTGGCAAGATTGAGCTGGAGGTGGCCTTTGGAGATGAATATGACTCCAGGGCTGAGAAATTGACATTTGAGGTGGTCAAAATCAGGAGCCCATATCCTGCTCTGTTTGGGCGTCCGGCTTATGCTAAGTTCATGGCACGGCCGTGTTATGTTTATTTGCAGCTCAAGATGCCGGGTCACAAGGGCACCATCACTGTGCATGGAAGTCAGAAGGTAGCGCTGGAATGTGAAGAAGGCAACGCGGCTTATGCTGAGTCTGCCTGTGCGGTGGAAGAGCTCAAATTTTATCAAGATAATGTTGAGCCAGCGGATATGACCTCCCTAAAGAAACCAACTACAGAGCATGACCCGACGTTGAAGTTTAAATCGGCCGCCGAGATGAAGCTTGTTGACTTTACCCCTGGTGACTCTTCTAAGCAGTTTAGCATCATCAGCAATTTGGATCTCAAATAGGAAAGCACGCTCAACGAGTTCATCCGTGAGAAACGGGACATCTTTGCATGGAAACCTTTTGACATGCCGGGTGTACCGAGGGAACTCGCTGAGCACACTCTCAATATTGATCCGAAGTATAAGCCGGTCAGGCAGTTTGTTCAACGTTTTAACAAAGAGAGACGGAAAGCTATTGGAGAGGAAGTCGCCCGGCTCTTAGCGGCCGGGTTTATTATTGAAGCTTTTCACCCGGAGTGGTTGGCTAACCCGGTGCTTGTCCTCAAGAAGAACGGCACCTGGCGGATGTGTGTGGACTACACGGACTTAAACAAGGCTTGTCCGGCTGATCCCTTTGCTCTCCCCCGTATTGATCAAATCATTAATGCTACGGCGGGTTGTGAACGTTTGAGCTTTTTGGATGCTTACTCTGGTTATCATTAGATCAAAATGGCAGTTAAGGACCAGGAGAATACGGCTTTCATCACTCCGTTTGGGGCCTTCTGTTATGTGTCTATGCCGTTTGGACTCAAGAGTGCTCAAGCGACTTATCAGCGATGTGTGCGAATATGCTCGCACGATCAAAAGCAGGCGTAATGTTCATGCTTATGTAGATGACATCGTGGTGAAGTCGAGATAAAGGAAACCTTAATATCCGACTTGAAAGAAACCTTTGATAATCTCCGGGTTTATAAAATGATGCTTAACCCGGCCAAGTGTGTATTTGGTGTACCTGCAGGCAAGCTTTTGGGTTTTCTGGTATCAAACAGAAGCATTGAAGCTATTCCGGAGAAGATTAAGGCAATTACCTCTCTGGCTAAACCGGTGTGCATCAATGATGTTCAGCGATTGGCGGGGCGTGTTGCCGCCTTAAGCCGGTTCATAAGCCGGCTAGGTGAGAAGGCCCTACCGCTATACTAGATGATGAAGAAAACAGAAACTTTTGTCTGGAGTGATGCCGCTGATGCTGCCTTTGAGGACCTGAAGAGACAGTTGTCTGAACCACCGGTTCTTGCGGCTCCCATTGATAAAGAGCCGTTGCTGTTATACGTGGCTGCCAATTCACGAGCCATCAGTGTCGCCATCATGGTGGAGCGTAAGGAAGCTGGCAAGGAGCATCCGGTTCAACGGCCGGTTTACTACATTAGTGAGGTGCTCATTGAATCTAAACAAAGGTATCCACATTGGCAGAAACTCGTTTAGGAGTGTTTATGGCCAACCGGAAGTTGAAGCAGTACTTTCAAAGTCATCCTATAAATGTGGTAAGTTCTACCCCTTTGGGAGATATCATCCAGAATAGGGAGGCCACAGGACGAGTCGCCAAGTGGGCCATCGAGCTTGGGCCTCATGATTTGAAGTACATGCCACGTACTGCTATTAAGTCTCAAGCCTTGGTGGACTTTATCAATGATTGGACAGAGTTACAACCACCTGAGGAGAAGCCAGATAACACATATTGGACTATTCACTTTGACGGGTCCAGGTAGCTAGAAGGCTCGGGGGCTGGAGTTGTTTTAACTTCCCCTCGAGGTGACAAATTTGGTTATGTACTCCGACTTATGTTTCCGTGTACTAACAATGCAGCTGAGTACGAGGCCTTACTCCATGGTCTCCGGATGGCAAAGGAGATGAACTTAAGCCGGGTAAGGTGCTTGGGCGACTCAGATCTCGTGGCTCAATAGGTGTCAGGCAAGTGGGATTCCAAGGATCCCCTTATGGCGGCTTATCGTCGTGAAGTAGATGTTGTGGCTGGTCACTTCAAGGGTTATCAAGTGGAGCACATTGATCGAAGGAAGAATGAGGCGGCTGATGCTTTAAGCCGGTTGGGATCTCAACGTAAGCCGGTGCCGCCTAACACCTTTCTCAGTATTTGACATAACCCTTCTATCAAGGTGCCTACCGAGGAAAACTAGCGGTGCCAGACCCGGAGGCACAGCTGGTGGCAGCTCTTCACGTTATCCCGGATTGGACAGTGCCATATTTGGCTTATATGACCCGAGGAGAATTACCTGAGGATGAGACCTTGGCAAGACAAATCGCCAAGCACTCCAAATCTATGATGATTGTTAACGGTGAGTTACATCACCTAAGCGTCACTGGGGCGTTTCAATGTTGTGTATCACCTACAGAAGGCCAAGAAATACTCCGTGAGATCCATGAAGGGGATTGTGGCCATCATGCCGGGTCAAAATCTCTTGTAGCCAAAGCTTTCCGTCATGGTTTCTACTGGCTGACGGCTCATGCTGATGCGGAGGATCTGTTTAGTAAATGTGACGGTTGTCAAAAGTTCTCACGACGAGCTCATGTGCCGGCTCAAGAGTTGAGGATGATCCCAATCACTTGGCCGTTTGCAGTCTGGGGGCTTGACATGGTCGGACCTTTCAAGAGGTCTAAGGACAAAAAGACACATCTCCTGGTGGCAGTGGATAAGTTTACAAAGTGGGTTGAGGCAGAGCCAGTCAGTAGGTGTGATGCGGCCACGGCGGTTCAATTCATGAAAAAGGTGATCTTTCGTTTTGGTTTCCCACACAGCATTATAACTGATAATGGCACTAATCTCTCCAAGTGTGCCATGGAAGAGTTCTGTCAACGAGAACATATCCGGCTTGATCTTTTGGCTGTTGCTCATCCCCAATCCAATGGTCAAGCAGAAAGAGCTAATCAAGAGATCCTGAAGGGTAGCAAGCCCCGACTCTTCGTCCCCTTACAGCGGACTCCGGGTTGTTGGGTGGAGGAGTTACCTTCGGTGTTATGGAGCATCAACACTACGCCTAACAGATCTACCGGCTACACACCTTTCTTTATGGTGTATGGTACAGAGGCGGTCCTGCCAAGTGACATCCGGCATGATTCACCCCGCGTGACGGCTTATGTTGAGGCTGACAATGAAAAAGCTCGTCAGGATGCGCTTGACTTGTTGGATGAGGAGCGAGACTTGTCCATAGCCCGCTCAGCGATTTATCAACAAGACCTGCGCCGGTATCACAGCCGCCGGGTTAGGAGCAGGACCTTTCAGGAAGGCGATTTGGTGCTCCGGCTCATCCAGGATCAGTCTGACATGCACAAGCTATCCCCACCTTGGGAAGGACCCTTTGTGGTCGTGAAATTTACTGTGGATCATATTACCTCATCGATGTTCGAGAGCACAAAGACTCACGTAAGTCGGAGGAGGAGACCCGCCGGCCATGGAATATTGCTCATCTCCGGCCTTACTATACTTAAGCCACCGGCTCTCAAGATGTATATATTTTGACAATGTATATATTATATAAAGAAATAAAGCAGGACCGCTGTCCTTTTTACACTCAAAGGTTTATGTGTCTTCTTTATCAGGTGGTGGAAACAACCAACAGGGAGCGGATCACATTTTAATCCGGCTTTCCCTTTGGTCTGGCTTATGATCATGTCTTAATCTAGCCATGATCACTTGGGGGCTTCCTGTTCAAACATAGGTCGTATTTGAACCAAAGAGAACATAGTTGTCGATACCCACTTGATCGGCATATTGCCAAACCCACTTGGGGGCATCTTGATCATATTTGAATCACAGCTTAACCCCTTTGGGTCTGACGTGGATCGTATTCAAATCAGCGTCATTAAACAACTCTTATGGTAACTTGGGGGCTTCCTGTTCAAACATAGGTCGTATTCGAACCAAAGAGAACATAGCTATCGATACCCACTTGATCGGCATTGCCAAGCCATTGGGGGCTACATGATCATATCCGAATCTTAGCTTAACCCCTTTGGAACTGTTTACTGATCGTATTCGAGTCAGAAGCCTATAAATATTGTTTATCATCCAACAAAAGGATGAATTATTTTGACTATCTTGAGACCTTCTTGAAAATATTATGAGATGGTTTTTTCTTCCGGTTTAATATTGATTATCCCAGGTTCTTAAGTGCCAGATAAACATCATATGAGCAGGGAGGATTATCAAAGGGATCGCAGATATGCTGTTATGATTATATTTAACAATTATAATCATAAACTGGCCTGTATATGATGTCTTTGGGTCGTGTTCTGGGTTATCAATACTTTATGTAACCACCGACGTGATAAACCGCCAAGGAAATTTTGTTTGTTTTATGTGCAGGATAAGACAAAGCAAAGTTAAACTTCAAGGAAATAAAAGGTCGACATAAGCCAGAAACATATAGCAATGGCGGCTTACGAAAGTGTTAAGAACCAGGAACATGTGCAAAGGCATGAAGAACATTGAGAAGTTTTTACTACCCTATTACAAGACTTTCTGAGTCTGAATAAATGAAGCATTGTTTTTTGCAAAGTTATAAAACACCTGGCGGATTCATTCCATTGGTGGGCTCGAAGACTCCGGGTTATCCTTCCCCGCCTCTCCGTTGCTTGCTTTGTCCTGGAAGGTTGACGAGGCCCAGTCAATGCCACTCAAAGCTTCAAACTCAGCCTCATCATCTATTAAACTGGCTGGGTCCACTTCAGGGGCAAAAGTATGCTTACGCGTTGGAGGGATCAGGCTGACTTGATCATATGGAATGTTTAGTATCCTCCGGTTCTCATTATCATAGCCCGGCGAATACTTGGTAAGATCAGTATCATTCCCAATAAGGGTAGCCACGGGACGTATGACTTTGACACGGGCGGTGAAATCATGATCATCAAATACAGTATCGTCCTCCTTCAGGCTCAGGTATCCAAGAGCGAGGTCAGCCGGGCTAGCTCCGGCATCCATGCCTTTGCCCGGCTCAATGCGGCCACGGCTCCGGCTCTTGAAGATGCCCGCCTTAAATCCTGAATTCGTTGAGGTAGTACTGCGAGATGCCTCAGCACGTCTTGCAGGAGGCGGGGAGTGGTATTTGATAAGGCTACAACGGCCAAGGCACGTTGTGACCCGGAGTACAGTTGTTCCACTAAAGTGTAAACCACCTTAAGTTTGATCAGCATGCTCTGCTTGAGGTTGGTGCTCCTGGGGCCTGTGTGTTCACAAGTACAGCAGTGAGCCGGAGGTAACTATTACAATAGTCATTCGAAGACTACAATGCTCAAGGTTTGTACAGTAACTTACGGAAGATGGCTGAGACCATTTGGGATATCTGCCGTTTTAAGTCAGACAACTCAGTTGTTGCCTCTGCAAGAGCTGCTTCTGCCGTCTCGGCCCAAGTCACCAGTCAAGCCTTCTCATCAGCCCGAATTTTCTTCTCTGACTCAAAATTTTTCTTCAACTTCTCTTGTTCAGAGACGCTGAATTCAAATTTGGAGTTGGCCTTCTGAGTTTCAAGTTCTTGAGTTTTCAGCCGGCTCTTCAGGTCAGCAAGCTCCGACTCAAATTGACTTATGGTGGCCTGCATTGATACCAGGTTAGGGTAAGGAGCATGGTAAGGTAACATTCAAGTCCCAAAAATTTTACAAGTAAAGATACTTGGCACTTGGGGGCTAATGTATGTTATAGAATTTTTTAACCTACAAATCCGGGTCGTGCATATTAAGTCCCAAACATTTTACAAGTAAAGATACTTGGCACTTGGGGGCTAATGTGTATCGCAAGTTCAAAGTATCATGCTATCACCGGGTTAAATATATTCTCTTTAAACCAGACAAACCAACAGTAAGCAGATTTTTAAGTCTACAACATATTCATTCATAAGCACTAGACTTGGGGGCTGGTACAGTAAGTAAGATTTAGGAAAATAGCATAAGTTATACCTCAGATTTGTGTTGTATTTGTTTCACCATGTCAATTTCCAGGTCACAACTATTATGTACTTGATTCAGATAGCCCGAGACTATATCACCAATGCTTAAGTGAGTATAATCAGTAATGTCCTGCTTGGCCTTTCGGCGTTCGGCAAGTTCTTCCTTGGCAGTACATTTGGCAAGGATAGTAGGCCGCCACGGTTCAACAAATTGACTTTTCAGAAATTCAACTTCCGGGTCAGTCGTCTTGACCGGGCTAGGAGCTTTCGGATTATCAGAGCTGTTGATAGCATCTTCGGCAGGCGGGTCAGAGGTTGGCACCGGAATATCAGAAGCCGGTCCAGGCCGCGGTTGATGGGTGGAGCTGTCAGGAACAGACATGTCAAGCGCCGGTTCGGTAACAATCGGGTCTTGGACGGCTTATTCTTTCTTGCCCTCTTGCTGGGCTTCACTTGCATGCTGTCAATAAAGGTAGAAGGATGAATACTAAAGCATAAGTAAAGTAAAGCCTAAAGTAAATAAGGTTACATTACCCGGGGGCAGTTTTGAAAGCCGGCATGTTTGATTGCATAGACTCGCCGAAGGAAGGAGAGGTATCCTGATAATTAGAGTCAGATGAATTGAGAGGTTGGTGAATTAAACCCGCCAAAGGTAAAACAGAATGTAAATCGGAGATAACCTCAGTCCGACGCTTCCTAGTTACATCGGGTAAGCCGGAGGAGAGTTCTGCATCCTTGTTGGTCCGGGTCTGCCTCCGGTTTTCAAGTTGTTGTTGCTTCAAAAGAAATTGAGGATCTTGATAAGCTAGAGGATGTGAAAATCTTACTTTCCGGGTCACCCTTCGGATTTTTTGCTTTGGCAAAGGCTCTGAGTCGGAGGAGATTATAGTTACCTCTTCATCAACTGCTTGACTGTTCCCCGTATCCTCCTGAAAGGATAGAATGTCAGTAAAATAACGTCAAAGGAGTTAAGAAAATTAAAGGATTACCTCTTCATCATCCGAAGAAGTATCATCCAATTTGAATAAGCCGGAGGCACTGGGTTTCTTCTTCTTTGAGGTTCCAATCTTGGCGGGTTTCCTTTTAGTTTTCTTGGCTGTCCTGGCTTGTTTGGCAGCCTCATGGTCATACTTGACCTTCCAGAAGTTGTCATCGGCCTGTGGAAAAGATAAGGAACTATGAGTACAAATAAGGTATAATATGATAAAGATTATTTATTACAATTGATAACTCACTGCAGGGGCCGGGTTCTTCTTGCAGAAGGGAAGTAAGCCGAAGGCATTACTAGTTACAGTGCCCTCCTTGAGCAGTGACTGGGTTGTAGCATCTACCACATCATCTGGTAAGTCGTCAGGACTATGACGCAGTGAATCATCCTTCTCGCCTGTGTAAGTACACATTAAGACGGAATGGCGGCTTAATGGAAGTACTCACCAAGTGACCCAGACTCGGACCAGATCGATGCCGTTTAAACCGTTTCCCAAAAGAGCTTTGATCTTCTTGATGGTGGGATTAAGAGGCAGACGCTCGGCAGCAGTCAATTTATCCACCAACGGATGGTTGGACTCCAGGCGCAGGGCGCGGAAGCCGGGCAGAGGGCTCTCCTCAGCCGGTCAAGTGTCCTGACAGTAGAACCATGTCTGATTCCAATCTTTTGGATGACTCGGCAGTTCAGCATAAGGAAAAAGGCAGTCTCTCCACCGCTGAATTGAGATGCCGCAAAGCTCAAGACTAGGCCCGTTGGCATGTTCATTATGCCGGTTCAAGTAGAAAAGCTCTCTGAACAAAAGCAGATTTGGCTCCTCTCCCAGGTACACCTCGCAGAAGACTTGGAATTGTAAATATTTGACACGGAATTGGGTCCAATGTCTTGAGGTTTAAGATCAAAGAATTTAAAACCTCCCTGAAGAATTTTGAGCCGGGAGGGGCAAATGCCCGGTTCATGTGATCCGTGAAAATTATTACCTCCCCTTCTTTGGGTTGAGGCCTCTCTTCAGATGGGTCAGGGGCACGATAAGACATAACCTCCTTTGAAGGCAGATGGCCAGACTTCACGAATTCAGACAGTTTACTCTTAGTGACTATGGATGGGACCCAATTGCAGGTCACAGGGTCCTTGGTTGCCTTAGGTGCCATGACAACAGTTGGCCTACGAAAAAATAAGAGGTTCCGGTTCAATTTTAACCCGGGAGAAAATGTCTTAATTATTCAAGGAGGCGGCTTAAGAAGGGGCCTAATGATGTAAGGATAACTATGCAACAGTATTTAAGCCGCTACATGTACCAAAAGCAGTTCAAACTTCTTAAGGTCATGAGAAGCAAGCAAGGCTCACAGATCAGTGTCATTTATTTAAGCCGGCCACATAGACAGTTGTGTTTAAGGGTATTTTACAGAAGTAGTTTTCCGGGTGATACAAACAGGTTTCATAATCTGCTACTGTTATTTGAGATCAAAAAGCTGTTCTGATAAGAAAATTTTCTAGACCTAAGACTGACGCAGATGAAGCTCAGGAACTCGAATGGGGCCTCTGTGTAACAGAAGGGGATCTATCTGCGTTCAAAAGTAGGTGCGGAAGATCTACCGCATCGGTTTTTACCATCTCCAAGATCAATAAAAGTGGGGGTGATGGAATCTATGAAAGGGAACTACTAAACAGCGAAGAACACGAAGAACTCGAAGGTCCTAATTAATGTGGATCTAAGAAACAGGAAAGAGGAGGCTTACGGATGCAGGGTTGCAGCGGAGGGTCGTCGCCTTTCTCTGGTCGAACCAGGTTGATGCAGCGGCCAGAGTTGGTGAAGACGAGATCTGCGACGGCGGCGGCGGCAGAGCTCGAGCGAAAGAGAAGCTGCGAGAGGAAGAAGATGACTAGAAGGAGGAGAATGGGAAGACCTAGGTCGCGCCTATTTATAAGGAAAGGATAACTAAGATGGCACGGGAAACGAGGAGATAAAAGTTATTATCCAGCGGCCCCGACGCCTCGGTTTTCGGAACAGTCAATAAAAGCAGAGATCTGTTGGAAGATACAGTGGAATAAAAAAGAATTCAAGAAAGGATGACGTCACGGCGGGTTAACATGGATCCAAAAGATGACGTCATGGCAGGTTAATGAAAACCTTTTGTACAGTCAGAAGACTGAAGATTTATTTTTTAAGGTATTTTAAGATTGACGTGAACAGGTTCAAATCAATCTCGGGCCTAATGTTGGGGATACAACTATTTGTGTAAGCCGCCCAGGAGGGGCCGGGTTACGCAAAGAAGACTCACCAAAAAGAAGCCCAAGACCAAGCAGGAAGATGGCGGTTCAATGAAGGGCTTAAGGCCCATAGGCGACTTAAGGCCCGTTGTAATAAACCGCCATAATGGCTTGATTTGTATCATAAGGTAGATTTAACTAGTCACCGAGCCGGACACTGTTTATAAGCTGGCTGGGACTCTGTAAGCCAGAGGGCATCAACCCGTGTATATAAGGGGACGACCTGCTGGCGGCTTAGGGCAAGAAACAACTCATCGAGAGCCGGGCATAGCGTATCTCGCTCCCTGGTCATCGAAACATCAATACCAACCCAACTAGACATAGGCCTTACCTTCACCGTAAGGGGCCGAACCAGTATAAAACCTCTCCTGTCCCTTGTCCCGATTAACCCCTTCAAGCTTCCTAGTTGCGATGGCTCCACAACTAAGTCCTTCCACGAGGACATCTGATGTGACAATTCCACGACACATAGGAACATGTATAAGTCATGAAGAAATCAGTAGAAACATACTAAACGATCAAGTGCTAAGCTAACGGAATGGGTCAAGTCAATCACATCATTCTCCAAATGATGTGATCCCGTTAATCAAATGACAACTCATGTCTATGGCCAGGAAACTTAACCATCTTTCATTCATGAGCTAGTTAAGTAGAGGCATACTAGTGACACTCTGTTTGTCTATGTATTCACACATGTATTATGTTTCCGGTTAATACAATTCTAGCATGAATAATAAACATTTATCATGATATAAGGAAATAAATAATAACTTTATTATTGCCTCTAGGGCATATTTCCTTCAGTCTCCCACTTGCACTAGAGTCAATAATCTAGTTCACATCGCCATGTGATTTAACACCAATATTCTCATCTGTATGTGATTAATACCCATAGTTCACATCGTCATGTGATCAACACCCAAAGGGTTTACTAGAGTCAATAATCTAGTTCAGATTGCTATGTGATTAACACCCAAAGAGTACTAAGGTATGATCATGTTTTGCTTGTGAGAGAAGTTTAGTCAACGGGTCTGTCATATTCAGAGCCATATGTATTTTGCAAATATTCTATGTCTACAATGCTCTGCACTGAGCTACTCTAGCTAATTGCTCCCACTTTCAATATGTATCCAGATTGAGATTTAGGGTCATCTGGATCGTTGTAAAAGCTTGCACCGACGTAACTCTTTAGGATGGGCTCTTTTATCACCTCCATAATCGAGAAATATTTCCTCAGTCCTCACTAAGGATATTCTTGACCGTTTTCCGGTGATCTACTCTTAGATCAAAATTGTACTCCCTTGCCAAACTCAGAGCAAGGTATACAATAAATCTGGTACACAGCATAGCATACTTTATAGAACCTATGACTGAGGCATAGGGAATGATTTTTCATTCTCTTTCTATTTTCTGCCGTGGTCGGGATTTGAGTCTTGCTCAATTGCACACCTTTGCAACACATGCAAGAACTCTTTCTTTGACTGTTCCATTTTGAACTACTTCAAAATCTTGTCAAGGTATGTACTAATTAAATCTTATCAAGCGTCTTGATCTATCTCAATAGATCTTGATGCTCAATATGTAAGTAGCTTTACTGAGGTCTTTATTTTTAAAGAACTCCTTTCAAACACTCCTTTATGCTTTATAGAATAATCCTACATCATTTCTGATCAACAATATGTCACTCACATATACTTATTAGAAAGGTTGTAGTGCTCCCACTCACTTTATTGTAAATACAGGCTTCACCGCAAGTCCGTACAAAACTATATGCTTTGATCAACATATAAAAACATATATTCCAACTCCGAGATGCTTGCACCAGTCCATAGATGGATCGCTGGAGCTTGCACATTTTGTTAGCACCTTTAGGATCGACAAAACCTTCTGGTTGCATCATATACAACTCTTCTTTAAGGAATGTAGTTTTGACATCCTTTTGCCAGATTTCATAAAATGTGGCAATTTGCTAACATGATTCGGACAGACTTTAAGCATGATACGAGTGACAAAAAAACTCATCGTAGTTAACATCTTGAACTTTGTCAAAAACATTTTCCGACAAGTCTAGCTTTGTAGATAGTAACACTACTATCAGCGTCCGTCTTCCTCTTGAAGATCCATTTATTTTCTATGGCTTGCCGATCATCGGGCAACTTAACCAAAGTCCATACTTTGTTCTCATACATGGATCCCATCTCAGATTTCATGGCCTCAAGCCATTTTGCGGAATCTGGGCTCATCATCGCTTCCTCATAGTTTGTAGGTTCATCATGGTCTAGTAACATGACTTCCAGAACAGTATTACCATACCACTCTGGTGCGGACTGCACTTTGGAAGACCTACGAAGTTCTGTAGTAACTTAATCTGAAGTTTCATGATCCTCGTCATTAGCTTCCTCACTAATTGGTGTAGGAATCACTGGTACTGATTTTAGTGATGAACTATTTTCCAATTCGGGAGAAGGTACTATTACTTCATCAAGTTCTACTTTTCTCTCACTCACTTCTTTTGAGAGAAACTCCTT
Source organism: Aegilops speltoides (assembly GCA_021437245.1). NCBI lineage: Eukaryota > Viridiplantae > Streptophyta > Magnoliopsida > Poales > Poaceae > Aegilops > Aegilops speltoides. Next base: position 99,999,929 of record CM038147.1, read on the forward strand.
CTCTAGAAAGGATCTATTCTTAGCAATGAATATTTTGCCTTCGGATCTGTGATTAGAAGGTGTACCCAACAGTCTCCTTTGGGTATCCTATGAAGACGCATTTCTCCGATTTGGTTTCAAGCTTATCAGGTTGAAACTTTTTCACATAAGCATCGCAACTCCAAACTTTAAGAAACGACAGCTTAAGTTTATTGCTAAACCATAGTTCATAAGGTGTCGTCTCAACGGATTTAGATGGTGCCCTATTTTAATGTGAATGCAGCTATCTCTAATGCATAACCCCAAAACTATATTGGTAAATCCGTAAGAGACATCATTGATCGCACCATATCAAATAAAGTGTGGTTATGACGTTCGGACACACCGTTACGCTGTGGTGTTCCAGGTGGCATGAGTTTGTGAAACTATTCCACATTATTTTAACTGAAGGCCAAACTCGTAACTCAAATATTCATCTCCACGATCAGATCGTAGAAACTTTAGTTTCTTGTTACGATGATTTTCCACTACACTCTGAAATTCTTTGAACCTTTCAACTGTTTCACACTTATGTTTCATCAAGTAGATATACCTATATCTACTCAAAGCATCTGTGAAGGTCAGAAAATAACGATACCCGCCATGAGCCTTAATACTCATTGGTCTGCATACATCAGTATGTATTATTTCCAACAAGTCAGTAGCTCATTCCATTTTTCCGGAGAATGGAGTATTAGTCATCTTGCCCAAAAGGCACGGTTCGCAAGCATCAAATGATTCATAACCAAGTGATTCCGAAAATCCATCTTTATGGAGTTTCTTCATGCACTTTACACCGATATGACCCAAACGGCAGTGCCACAAATAAGTTGCACTATCATTATTAACTTTGCATCTTTTGGCATCAATATTATGAATATGTGTATCACTACGATCGAGATCCAACAAACTATTTTCATTGGGTGTATGACCATTGAAGGTTTTATTCATGTAAACAGAACAACAATTATTCTCTGACTTTAAATGAATAACCGTATTGCAATAAACATGATCAAATCATATTCATGCTCAACGCTAACGCCAAATAACATTTATTTAGGTTTAACATTAATCCTAAAAGTATAGGGAGTGTGTGATGATGATCATATCAATCTTGGAACTACTTCCAACACTCATCATCACTTTCCCCTCAACTAGTCTTTCTTTATTCTATAACTCCTGTTTCGAGTTACTAATCTTAGCAACCGAACAAGTATCAAATACTCAGGGGCTACTATAAACACTAGTAAGGCGCACATCAATAACCTGTATATCAAATGTACCCTTGTTCACTTTGCCATCCTTCTTATCCACCAAATATTCAGGGCATTTCCTCTTCCAGTGACCATTTCCTTTGCAACGTAAGCACTCAGTTTTAGGCTTTGGTCCAGCTTTGGGCTTCTTCGCGGGAGTTACAACTTGCTTGCCATTCTACTTGAAGTTCCCTTTTTTTCTTTGCCCTTTTCTTGAAACTAGTGGTCTTGTCAATCATCAACACTTGATGCTCTATCTTGATTTCTACCTTCGTCGATTTCAACATCACGAAGAGCTCGGGAGTCATTTTCGTCATCCCTTGCATACTATAGTTCATTACGAAGTTCTAGTAACTTAGTGATGGTGACTAGAGAACTCTATCAATCACTATCTTATCTAGAAGATTAACTCCCACTTGATTAAAGCGATTGTAGTACCCAGACAATCTGAGCACATGCTCACTAGTTGAGCAATTCTCCTCCATCTTTTAGCTATAGAACTTGTTGAGACTTCATATCTCTCAACTCGGTTATTTGCTTGAAATACTAACTTCAACTCCTGGAACATCTCATATGGTCCATGACGTTTGAAACGTCTTTGAAGTTCCAATTCTAAGCCGTTAAGCATGGTGCACAAAACTATCAAGTAGTCATCATATTGAGCTAGCCAAATGTTCATAACGTCTGCATCTGCTCCTGCAATAGGTCTGTCACCTAGCGGTGGATTAAGGACATAATTCTTCTATGCAGCAATGAGGATAAACCTCAGATCACGGATCTAATCCGCATCATTGCTACTAATATCTTTCAACAAAGTTTTTCTCTAGGAACATATCAAAAATAAACATAGGGAAGCAACAACGCGAGCTATTGATCTACAACATTATTTGCAAAATACTATTAGGACTAAGTTCATGATAAATTAAAGTTCAAGTAATCATATTACTTAAGAACTCCCACTTAAATAGACATCCCTCTAATCATCTAAGTGATCACATGATCCAAATCAACTAAACCACGTCTGATCATCACGTGAGATGGAGTAGTTTTCAGTGGTGAACATCACTATGTTTATCATATCTACTATATAATTCACGCTCGACCTTTCGGTCTCCAGTGTTCCGAGGCCATATCTGTATATGCTAGGCTCGTCAAGTTTAACCTGAGTATTCCGCGTGTGCAACTGTTTTGCACCCGTTGTATTTGAACGTAGAGCCTATCACACCTGATCATCACGTGGTGTCTCAGCACGAAGAACTTTCGCAACGGTGCATACTCAGGGAGAACACTTATACCTTGAAATTTAGTGAGAGATCATCTTATAAAGCTACCGCCGAACTAAGAAAATAAGATGTATAAAAGATAATCATCACATGCAATCAAAAATATGTGACATGATATGGCCATGATCATCTTGCGCCTTTGATCTCCATCACCAAAGTACTGTCATGATCTCTATCATCACCGGCACGACACCATGATCTCCATCATCTTGATCTATATCAATGTGTCATCACATGGTCGTCTCGCCAACTATTGCTCTCGCAACTATTGCTATCACATAGCGATAAAGTAAAGCAATTATTTGGCGCTTGCATCTTATGCAATAAAGAGACAACCATAAGGTTTCTGCCAGTTGCCGATAACTTCAACAAAACATGATCATCTCATACAACAACTTATATCTCATCACGTCTTGTCCATATCACATCACAACATGCCCTGCAAAAACGAGTTAGACGTCCTCTACTTTGTTGTTGCAAGTTTTACGTGGCTGCTATGGGCTGAGCAAGAACCATTCTTACCTACGCATCAAAACCACAACGATAGTTCGTGAAGTTAGTGATGTTTTAACCTTCTCAAGGACCGGGCGTAGCCACACTCGGTTCAACTAAAGTTGGAGAAACTGACACCCACCAGCCACCTATGTGCAAACCATGTCGGTAGAACCAGTCTCGCGTAAGCGTACGCGTAATGTCGGTCCGGGCCGCTTCATCCAACAATATCGCCGAACCAAAGTATGACATGCTGGTAAGCAGTATGACTTGTATCGCCCACAACTCACTTGTGTTGTACTCGTGCATATAACATCTACGCATAAAACCAGGCTCGGATGCCACTGTTGGGGAACATAGTAATTTCAAAAAAATTCCTATGCACACGCAAGATCATGATGATGCATAGCAACGAGAGGGGAGAGTGTTGTCCATGTACCCTCGTAGACCGAAAGCGTAAGCGTTAGAACAACGCGGTTGATGTAGTCGTATGTCTTCAGGGCCTGACCAATCAAGCACCGAAAGCACGGCACCTCCGAGTTCTAGCACACGTTCAGCTCGATGATGTCCCTCGAACTCTGATCCAGCCGAGTGTCGAGGGAGAGGTCCGTCAGCATGACGGCGTGGTGACGATGATGATGTTCTACCGTCGCAGGGCTTCACCTAAGCACTGGTACAATATTATCGAGGAGGACTATGGTGGAGGGGGGCACCGCACACGGCTAAGAGATCAATGATCAGTTATTGTGTCTATGGGGTGCCCCCCTGCCCCCGTATATGAAGGAGCAAGGGGGAGGCGGCCGGCCTAGGAGGAGGGCGCGCCAAGGGGGGAGTCCTACTCCCACCGGGAGTAGGACTCCTCCTTTCCTTGTGGGAGTAGGAGAAGGGAAGGGATAAGGAGAAGGAAGGAAGGGGGCGCCCCCCTCCCTAGTCCATTTCGGACTAGTCCATGGGGAGGCGTACGGCCACCCTTTGGGGCCTTTCTCTCCTTTCCCGTATGGCCCATTAAGGCCCAATACAAATTCCCGTAACTCTCCGGAACTCCGAACAATACCCGAATCACTCGGAACCTTTCTGATGTCCGAATATAGTCGTCCAATATATTGCTCTTTACGTCTCGACCATTTCGAGACTCCTCGTCATGTCCCCGATCTCATCCGGGACTCCGAACTCCTTTGGTACATCAAAACACATAAACTCATAATATAACCGTCATCGAACTTTAAGCGTGCAGACCCTACGGGTTCGAGAACTATGTAGACATGACCGAGACACGTCTCCGGTCAATAACCAATAGCGGAACCTGGATGCTCATATTGGCTCCCACATATTCTACGAAGATCTTTATCGGTCAAACCGCATAACAATATACGTTGTTCCTTTTGCCATCGGTATGTTACTTGCCCGAGATTCGATCGTCGGTATCTTAATACCTAGTTCAATCTCGTTATCGGCAAGTCTCTTTACTCGTTATGTAATGCATCATCCCGCAACTAACTCATTAGTCACATTGCTTGCAAGGCATATAGTGATGTGCATTACTGAGAGGGCCCAGAGATACCTCTCCGACAATCGGAGTGACAAATCCTAATCTCGAAATACGCCAACTCAACAAGTACCTTCGGGGACACCTGTAGAGCTCCTTTATAATCACCCAGTTACGTTGTGACGTTTGGTAGCACACAAAGTGTTCCTCCGGAAAACGGGAGTTGCATAATCTCATAGTCACAGGAACATGTATAAGTCATGAAGAAATCAATAGCAACATACTAAACGATCAAGTGCTAAGCTAACGGAATGGGTCAAGTCAATCACATCATTCTCCAAATGATGTGATCCCGTTAATCAAATGACAACTCATGTCTATGGCTAGTAAACTTAACCATCTTTGATTCACGAGCTAGTCAAGTAGAGGCGTATACTAGTGACACTCTGTTTGTCTATGTATTCACACATGTATTATGTTTCCGGTTAATACAATTCTAGCATGAATAATAAACATTTATCATGATATAAGGAAATAAATAATAACTTTATTATTGCCTCTAGGGCATATTTCCTTTCGTTACTGGACCTCGGGCAGCTCACCTCCTGGCCTTGACCACGGCATCGCGACCTGGCATACCAGCTACAACTGCAGCTTGCCTGGGGACGGGGACCTATCAGCGTAGAGCGCTAAGTCGTCGCGAGGGTAGAAAGGGGAAACCAAGTCGGGACAGGACAAGCACACGCGCGATTTCATAATAAGGATAACATCAGCAAAAGACATCGCGGACCCTTTACACGCCCCCGCGGGGTGTTTCTTGATTCCTCGCAGGAAACAAAAGGAAAGAACTTCGAGGAGCACTAACTACGCGCGCCTCTGTGGCCGACGCCATCATCAACAGTGGGGCACGAGAGGTCGGCGCCAACCCCATCCAGATCAGCGGTGGCGACGGCCCGATGCTGCCGCCTTGCCCCTAGCGCGGCGCCAGCTCGGGGGCACGTAGCTGTCGTCGCTCATCTCCGGAGTCTTTTAGAATTCGGGAGAGTCCCTCGTTTGGAAGACCCGGGCGACTTTGCCCCAGCCTCGGGTCATGAAGATCTTGCCAGTGGAGACGACTTCAACCTCCGCTCCGGTCGCCGGAGCGCCACAGTAGGCGTGCTGCAGCCAAAGCTCGAGAGGCCCCCTCGGCGGCATCTCGATGGAGAAGAATGAAGGAAGGCGGATCCAGGTGCTTGGAGGCATCGCCGCATGCAGGATGAGCTCGCGAGAGGAGTCCGCGACGTGGACTCCAGGAGGAACAGCGCGCGTCGCCGCGGCTCGCCGACCCCTGCTGCGGCGCGGGCGGCGTCGCTCACCCCCCTTTCTTCGGAGCCCTCAGCTTGGGCGTATAGGGGTAGCGGGAGCCCAAGAGGTGGCCGCTTCCACCAAGGCCTCGTCATCTCCAGCCCCACGACCTCGCCGCCGCGGTGGTGGACCGGCCTCTTCTTCGGTGGGAGCGGATCAGGTCCTTCCTGGGGAGCCTTCCTCTTCTCCTCGGTCGAGAATCTGCGGATCGGTGCCATTAGCGTCAAACTGGAGGTGGAGCAGGGAAGAAGAAGCAGGCGAAGCAAGAAGAGATGGGTGATGAGGGCTCTCGCCCTTCCTCATTTATAGCCAAAGGGAGTCCAACTGTCGACCTCCACGATCGCAGGTAATGATAACCCTCTTTGCATGCAGCAGGGACTCAACAAGTCGGGCAGTTGCCGAGGCAGCGTGGGGAAGCGGAGACGCCCACGTCCAATCAGGTGCCACGTGTCAACCAAGGCCGCATGCTGTTGGGGCCCGTGGTGCTCTGCACTTGCCCTTTGGCTTCGCCGCTAAGCCAAGTCCGAGCGCGCCTTGGGCCCGGGGGCTACTATCGACGTTCTGGGAGCGGGGATCCCCAGATTTGCCTGAACGCGGCCTGCGCCATGGCTCCACCAGTGGCCCAGTACGGCCCGTCTTCATCAACCAACACTCAAGACCCTCACGAGGGGCCAACCCTCGCGGGGCAAACGACACAAGGCCTCCTCAGGGGCAGCCTCACCAGGCAGGCTCACGAGGGAGGCGGAGAGATCAAGGCAAGGGGTACCTAGCGAGGTCCCCGTGATGCAAGCCATGATGACCAAGGCGTGGCGGGCGCCAGCCCGCGCAGTGTCCTTGTTTCCCCTTTTGTGCTAAGGGGCAAGCGCAGGCGCGGAGTACCGAGGCATCAGGCAAAGTTTTCCATATCAGGGCAACAAGACCAAGACCAGCAGGACGACAGGACGGAGGTCATCATGGAGCCCAAGACGGCGTCACCACCGGCGCCTTTGCCAGCCGAAGACCACCTTTAATTTAGTTAGGATAGCTTGTACTAGTTGTCCCCTTTCAAAATGGTCGTTGTTGGATCCCTTCCCGCTTAATATTTGGGAAGAGGACCAGGGCCTCTATAAACAGGGCTAGCCACCACAGTAGAGGGGACAGATCGATTCCTCCCCGAGAAAGCCACCAAGCACAAGAACACCTCTCCTTGCAAGGTTGTTCTTCCCTTGTACTGTTCATCATCAGCCCAAGAGGCAATCCACCACACCACACACAGGAGTAGGGTATTACACCACAACGGTGGCCTGAACCTGTATAAATCTTGTGTCTCTTGTGTTATTCATCGAGCTAGCTTAGAGATCGCGGCGAGGCTGAGGGCGTGTTTTGGTAGGGGGGAATCTTTGTGCGCACCCCAGTGTTCGAACCTTAAGGGTTTTGCTGGAACCCGATATCCGACAGCAAGGTGCTGCCCGAAGAGCGACAACGACAATGATGGTGACGATGATGGTGAACAGAGGGGAGGCGTCATCGCCGGTGATGATCTCACTCTTGGCGACGGTCGTGCCACCTCCAGCAGCGGTGGCTCTTCCTCCACGGAAAGTTCTAGCGACGGCGACCTCGGCGAGCCGCCGCGTCGCCAGGCTCGGACTGGGAAGGGAGACAAGCTGCATCGCCTCCATGCCCCGGTGAAGCGGGGGGAGGACTCCGAGTGAGCCCGAGCGCTGCTAGGGCCGGGCCTCAGGAGCTCTCGTCGTCGCACACTTGCTTTTGTTCTTTTCTTCCTGTGCAAAAAGAAGTATAAGGCCCTACTAGGGCATGTAATGAACTATGGAGGTTGCACCATTATGTTAATGTTTCTATGTTGCCTCCTAATATTCGCGTTGCTATCGATTGTGATTGGTATGACATAGCTTAGGGTTCCTGCATTGAACTTCTGTGCCACGGGAGTGCGCCTTGCCGAGAAGTGACCCAGAGTTGCCAGGCCTTAGGGGTGCCCTTGCAGATGTAGGATTAGGAAGATCCAGAGGCGTAGTGCCCACGAGCTCGTTCGAGAGTGTCACACGAGGAAGAATACGCCACAGGGCCAGGGAAGACGAGCTGCGTCGCCGGCACGCTCCGGTGAAGCGGGAGGAGGACTCCAGGTGAGCCCGAGCACTGCTAGGCCGGACCTCAGGAGCTGCCGTCATCGCGCACTTGCTTTGTTCTTTTCTTCCTGCTGCAAAAAGAAGTAGAAGGCTCTACTGGGGCATGTAATGAACTATGGCTCTTGCGCTATTATATTATTGTTTCTATGCTGCCTCCTGATATTCGTGTTGTCGTCGATTGTGATTGGGATGACATAGCTTAGGGTTCCTGGGGTGAACTTTCATGCCGCGGGAGTGCGCCTTGCCGAGAGGTGACCCAGAGTCGCCATGCCTCAGGGGCGCCCTTGCAGCTGTAGGATTAGGAAGCTTCGGGGGCGTAGTGCCCGCGAGCTCGTTCGAGAGCATCATGCGAGGACCAATACACCACAGGGCCAGGGAACTGAGGCTTTGGCGAGGTGTGTTTGCGGCTAAGCCCGAAGCGTTCACACCTGCCCAGCCCCCGCACGCGGGACGCGCGACGAGGAGCAACGGGACCCTGCCACTCCCCTTGATGCAAGACTTGAGAGAACGAACGACGCAACAAGAAAAATCCCCAATCCTCAAAAAGAGACGTTGAAAACTCCACATTCATTCAAGAAGTTGGAAACCAGATACATAAAGCAAGCAAAAGAATAGTCGCGCCCAGCACCTATACTAGTCTTCTTTTGTCTTCCCACCAGCGCGGAGCTTGGGGCCTCCACTAGGACGTGGGTGGGAGCCCCCGTGAAGCCAAGGGGCGATGCTCAGGAGACTCCGAGGCGTGTACAGCCCCAACACATTATTACGTGAGAGTGTCACGAGCGAAGACATTCACAGGCGCGGGGCCTTCTTTATGGGTAGAACTTCCGGAGGTGCTGGATGTTCTAGACATTCTGGATGGTGACCCTGTCCTACTTCTCCAGGCGCACGGTGCCAGGCCTGGAGACACGGGCGATCCTGAACAGGCCCTCCCACATGGGGGAGAGCTTGTGAATCCCTTCCCTAGAGAGCACCTGCCTCAGGACCAGGTCACCCACCTCAAGGGTCCTGGAGCGGACGCTGTAGCAGTGGTACCGCCGCAGCGCCTGCTGGTACCTCACAGCTTGGAGCGAGGCTTGGCGGCGGCGTTCCTCCACCAACACAAGGTCCATCCACCGCAAGGCGTCCTAACGCGCCTCGTCGAATGCCAGGACCTGCGTGGAGCGATGCTTGACCTCGTGAGGGAGGACCGCCTCGGCTCCATAGACAAGGAAGAACGGAGTCTCGCCCATGGGCTTGGTCGCGGTGGTGAAGATGGACCACGGCACGGACGGGAGCTCATCAAGCTAGCCCCTGCCGCGGGCCTTGAGCTTTTTCTTGAAGCTCCTTGCCTTGAGGCCCCTCAAGACCTCCGCGTTGGCGCTTGGCCTGGCCATTGCTCCGCAGGTGCACCACCAAAGTGTAGCATATCTGCGTCCCAAGGTTAGCACAATATGTTTTAAAGAGGTTTCTCGTGGACTAGGAGCCATTGTCAGTGATGATGCGGTTGGGCACCTCGAAGCGGCTCATGAGGCCCTTGATGAACTTGACCGCGGAGCCAGCCGGGATGGTGCGGACGGCTTCCACTTCCACCCACTTGGTGAACTTGTTGATAGCGCCGTAGAGGTAGCGGTAGCCCCCGGGCGCTCGAGGGAACGGGCCTAGGATGTCCAACCCCTAGATCGCAAATGGCCATGATAGCGGGATGTCTGGAGGCCTTGAGCGGGCTGGTGGATCTGCTTAGCGTGGAATTGACAGGCTTCACAAAATCTTACCAATTCTGCGGCGTTGTTGAGCGTTGTGGGCCAGTAGAATCCGCTGCGGAATGCCTTGCCCACGAGGGTGCACGATGAGGAGTGATTCCCGCAATCCCCACAGTGTATGTCGGCCAGCAGCTCGCACCCTGCTTCTTGGAGATGCATCATAGGGAAACGTCATTTGGGCGCCTTTGGTAGAGCTCGCCATCCTGGATGCAGTACATTGTGGTCTAGCGGGCCACCCGCGTATCTTCCTTCTCCGACAGGGTGCCCTGAAGCAGGTACGCCTTGAACTCCTCGGTCCACACTACAAGAAATATGTCAACTTGTGACCTTCTCTTAGTGACCCCAGCTGAATTGGTCGTAAATCCACGGTCATTTCGCTTGGAAGGGCTCAAACCCTGAAATTGCCTTACACCAAATGGTCATAAAGCAGACAAGAGTGGTTCACGACCTTATTTCTACCTGATTACGACCAATATAAATGGTCATGAGGTTGTGAACGTGGATGCATTGGTACTTCAGGTGTCGCTTAAGGTCGGCTTGGGCCTGGTGGAACAAGGCCACCTCCTTTCTAAAAAAATCTATGTGCCATGTAGGCCTTGGCCCATCCAGGAAAAAATGTGGGATGCCATCATATTACTCAAAAAAAATCGGCCCAACGAAAATGGGAAAAAATATCAACAATGTTAATCATGTATTTAAATTTTTCTAAAAATATTAATCATGTATTTAAATTTGTATAACCAATATCAACAATGTTTTATATGTATACAAAAATGTACATTGTGTAAAAAAAATAGACATCAAAACGTATGTATGAAAAGATGTTTTTTTTGTCGGGAATATATGAAAATATGTTAATCATGTATTTGAAAAAAGTTAAACATATACTAGGAAAAGTGCCCGTGCGTTGCACCGGGTGCAAAATAAATAAATATATGCTTAAAGAGTTAGAAAAAAAATACCACTCAAACAACTTTGCAAATAATCAAACAACCATAACATAACAACATTGTTCGAACAATTCATATTTTCAGGTATGTCCCATAGCTTTCTCAAAGAATGATCATGGTTGGTTGTCAATTAGTGCTCAGTGTTGAATAACAGTGATACAACTAACCAACAAAAACGGACTTGCTACTTAAATTGGTTCATGGTTAAAAGAACAGAGCCCTTAGTTCTCAAATATAAAGATGGACATCAACACACAGGTCATGAGCCAATCCAAAGCATGGCTTGTAGCATTAATCAATAAAATGGAATATCTGTATATACAAAGGCTAGTGGAAATCTAAAAGGATATTAACAGACTAACCATCAAAGGGTTCGAACTAAGTTATTAAAAAAGGGCTAAGAAGGAAAGCGGAAAGAAAGTAAAACAAAAGAGAGCCCGAATAGTGACATCCGTTCTTCGGAACAAACAGTTTCACCCTGTTCTTAGGAGCTCGACCTTGACATATAACAAGTGAATTACATAGCCACACGAGACTTTATTAATGCATTTTTATGGCATAAACAAATCTTCATAGACCCAATATCTGAACCATGCAACATTTCAATATAGCTTAATTTTCCTGAATAACTCTTTTTAAATAGAATTAGTTATGACATGCATACTTAGTTACTGCACCCTTCTTATTCTTCATTGTAGATTCTCAGGAAGCCCACAAGGAAGTATTATCCCTGTCTCTTGCTCTATGCGTCTCTTCAACTCTATTAGAATTCAAATTTGGCCCTATTTTTTCGGAGATGGTTTTTCCTAGCAAATCCCAGCATAAACAAACGTTCTTCAAAATCTAAGGGTGGTATGCTTATTTTTTTTAATTGGCAGAGAAAATCACTTCATAATCTCCTCTAGGCATTATAGCAAACACGTGGTACACAACAGAAATCAACATATGTACCTTAGCAAGAAAGGGTAATGCTTCATTGTCTACGGGCTTGGCACCATTGTTTTGGGCACATGTGGCTCTTTGAAATATATCATCCTAAACATAACAATTTAGATACTAACATATTTGGTTGCTTAATACTTTGATACATGGGAAGAAGAATGTTTCATTTTGACACCTTTAGTTCTGTTGTGGACCAAGAAATAATATTGCAGCCACTAATTAAATCATGCAGTCAAATTGGTATGAAAGCATAATTATGAATCTTCCCATTAAAGATCAAAAAAAAAGGGCAGCCCGGTGCATGTAGCTCCCGCTTGCGCAGGGTCGGGGAATGGTCCGACCACTTTGGGTCTATAGTACGCAGCCTTTCCCTACATTTCAGTAAGAGGCTGTTTCCAGGACTTGAACCCGTGACCTCATGGTCACAAGGCAGCAGCTTTACCACTGCACCAAGGCTCCCCTTCTCCCATTAAAGATCAAAATGCGATAATTCTAGGCTGACAACAATAAAAGAAGCAGTACAGATCAACCAAAATGCGAAATTCAACAGAAGAGTGCAAGTTTCAAGAATCTGGAAAGAGATTATGTAGTACAATATTTAAGGATCCTCTAGGACCTCCTGCAGGTAGAACTGTCATCTGCATCATCTACTAACTCTACTAAAAAAATGAAGTTGCTCATGTGTCAGTAGCTGTCACTGAATTTTTAGATGACCGGCAATAAAGTTTGCTGCTTAATTTTGGACTGCTAAGTTTAAGTTTTCCATGTGTGTAGGTGTAGCAGGTAACAGCTCTGAATGCTGAAAAAAAGAATAAAAAAATCGAATCCTTTCTCCGTGCCCTCACAATGCCTATGAATTTCACATAGTGTTCGTTTAAACAGCACACCCATTGTCCATTCAAAAAGAGGTGGAATAAAATTAAATCTAAATCGAACTTGACAATTTTTTTAATTCAGAGCCTTTGTATAGCTGACAATGGATCATCGTATACAACAAGATCCAGTAAGTAATGCAAGAGCACACACGTACATAAGAGTGAAAAAACTGATTAGAAGGCATGACCTACATGGATAGACTGAGGTCTCTGCAGTGCAAGGATTAAAAAAATGGTAGCAACATGCCAAAGATAACGACAGTCAAGGATGGCATCTCCTTCTTCCATACAGTGGTCCATGCTCTCTGCAACCCCGGAAGAAGAACATACCTTAAAAGGCTGAAATCAGGAGTAAAGAACATATCAAAAGGGTTCAGAAATAGAAAGTAGAAAATTCAAGAGTCGGTACAAAAACAAAATAGGTCTTTGTATCATAAACTCTGTATATCCAAGTGTGGTTTTCTGTAGCTCAGGCTACACGGTACCCCTTATCTTTGCCATCCATTTATGCATCAAGATCCGTGCAGACACATTTGTCTTTTTTGTTTCTCTCAAACGACACAACATATGAACTTTAACTTTTGCAGAACAACAATACATTCTAACTACAATCTAGGAAAAAAACTTTCAGATTTTTTCATGCATTTTAAATACTTGAAATAATATTTTTATTCAAAGAAAATCTCATTTTGTATATTTATATCAGACCAAAAAATCTGAAAAAAATTTCACACATTGATGTTCTAATGTTTGTTCGATCTGCAAAGTTTGAAATTCATATGTTGTTTCGTTTTCGAGAAACAAAAAAGAGAAATCTTCTTGTTGTTAGTTAGTTGGAGAGTACGGATCTCAAAGCAAGGTTGGAGGGTTGAGGATAAGAGGTTCCATGTAGCCTGAGCTACAAAGAAACTTTGTGATATCCAAATCGCTAAGAAGATCCTCTGCTCTACTACTCCTTCAACTTCGAGGACGCCTCGCATGCTGCGCCTCTTACTTCTAATAAACACATGAACGAATCAGCATTTATGCGTTGAATAAAAAAGATCCCCACGAAACATACCAAAGGGCGATGTAGTGGGACTCGGATCCTGCTGCCCCACAGTATGGAAAAAGGAAGAAAGAAGTTTATTCTAACACGATTATTGGCTCCAATTTCCTCAACTTTGCGCACAAATTGTTCGAATGAGTAATACGGGATCAAGTAAGAGTGCCAGTTTAGCGTCAAGCTTGATAAGATTGCAAAGGTCCTCCACCTGGCATCAAGACAATAATTCAAATTTGGGAGGCCATCAGGAATCAGAATAAGTATAAGTGTGCAGTGAGCAACATCGGGCTACAGTCTCTACTGTTTATGAGACCCAAGTTTTATGAGAAGAAGGCAAATTAGAACTATAACACCTGCTTAACATCCTGAATATCATGTTGCCAACTTGTGAAATAGAGCTTTTGAACTAACAGTAGCTACGTAGGTACATCTCCTGGATGTTGTTGAGACTGAGATAATGATGGTCATAAAAAAGAGAAGTGAGAACATTACTTCGTACTTTTTACTCATAAAGTTTGCAATGTTTTAATGACGAGGAGGTACAAACATAGAGAAGTTGTATCATCCAAGAAGGTGCATGTACGTAAACTTTGCTCACATGTTCCAAGCAGTATTGAGTCACACGTCTGGTTCCAATCCTTAGAACAATTGGACTGCAATGCCTGCGGATTTTCACTTGATGAGATTCTGTTCTCTAAGATTAAATACAAACAAAAAACAGACATTCACCTCCAATTAAATCAATCGGGAGTTGCCTTGGTCTTCAAATTAAAAATGTAAAACATGAATATGTATGTATGCTGCTTCGACCAATCTAGTTCAAGGGATGTTGGTATGGTTCTTCCTATTAGGAAAATTAAACATAGAGGAGGAATCTGCAGACTTTATATTTCAGCTTGCATTCTCCTTTTACATGAAGATAAAAAATGAAGTAAATACTTTTAAGCGATAAGTGTTACCTTGGATTTCTACTCGTAAATCTGGGCGTATTTCATGTATCTAGCATTTTGAATGCGTGAGATTATATGTGGCTGTGCCTGCGAGCCTGTCAGTCAGAATTCATAAGCCTGGGTCGTGAAAATGCTCGGTTGATTGGTTGTGTACTAACTGCTGGAGCTAAAATGGTCATAGATCTTCTTGTGCCTTAACTCATCAGTCATCACATGCAGTCCTCCTGCATAGTTCGAAAAAAGAAATAATTCACAAAACAATACTGAGGAAGACATATAATGGTAAGATAAGAACAGCTAGCTAGCCAGCGGCTGAAGGACTCATTCAGTTAACTGGCTTGTAATCATCACCCAGTCGCTCCCAAAATTATTCAGTACAGGGCCAAAATCACAATCGTCAGTCTCATGCAAATCCTTAATTTCCCATACCGTTGGACACTCATCAGGCCTAAATAAATTATGAAAAAAAATCAAGTATGAGATGTAAGATTCAGAGTACAGTCTTTAAAAAGACAACTTTTCTTTCACAACAAAAGCCATCTGAACCAAGTCTGATGCCCACTAAAAAAACATTATATTTAATGCACGGAATTAAACAGGACAAACAAAGCAAAAACAAAAGAGGCAATGTAATTGAGCAATGGATTGCTATCTTACTTCATTCATGGAGTCCAGAAGTGGGATCAGATGAGAAACTGAAGGTCGTGCTCCACTCTCTGTCCGTGCAAGAGTGCAATCTTGCATTCAATACTTTAATTACTCAGTAAACAGAATTTCTTGCTAGTGCTTGCTGAACGGTTTGAGGCATCAGGCATGGGGAGGGAATCTCACCAGATGAGGAGGTCCTGCCGAAGGAGGGGATCCCACAGGTCTTCGTGCCTCGATCCGGCCAGAAGGAGCAGCCGTCATGAGAACGGCAGGGTCGCTCCCCCAACCTTGTAGCCTGCTAGAACAATGACAATAATGTTGATACACCAGATAAGAAGCGCAAGCCCTTGAGAGCAGTCTGCTTGCCAGAACAAGTTAAGAAGCACAAACCTTGAGAGCGGTCTACTTGCGCAAGATATCATTGGACTTGAACATGACTGCGGTAATCCAAATCATTACGAAGAAACCTACACAATATAAACTCAATTGGAATGAGGAACTCGCCATCATCTTCTGACCAGCAACTCCTTGCAGTATTTGGATCGAACCAAACTCGCGTCACAAATTCAGGCGTATAGCCTGATGAGGGAAACCTCACGCTTCATAAAGAAGAAAGAGGTAGGTGCTGCACGTGGATTCGCGTACCTTGCAGGTGCTGGCGGGCAGAGGCCCCCCCGCGACGGGCTCCCCGCGCTGGCAGGGCCGGCTCTGGCCCAGGGCAAGAGGGGCGACGGCCTGGGGTCCGCCTGAAATAGGGGCCCATATAATCTGGTACAGTGTATAGGGCAGTGTAAAGGAAAAAAAGGGAAAAAGGCCCAGCCAGCCCAGCTGCCCAGGCAAGGCCTGAACACGGTGGAAGAAGGAACGTCCAGGTTCAGAAGGTTGAGGCTTCGTTTTCTGTCGAGCGAATCACGCACGGAGTCCTCGCCCAGCCGCCCACTCGCCTGACTGGAATCCCTAATTCCCAAATCATGCAAGGTCACAGAGAGTTGGAGCGATCAAAGTCGGCAAGAAATCGAGGAGAGATCAAGATCAACAGGTAATAATTCGCAGATTAAAAACTTTGCGAGCAGATTATGCCTGCTGGGTTCAATCTTTTCGTGTTCTTAATCTAAAAATCTAAATCAGGTGTCTGATTTTACATTCTTTTTACATCGCTTGCAACTGCATCCATTCGTTAGCGTGCCAGACTCTCAAATCGCTCGGTTTGTTCGATTGTTCGTGGAGGAGTTAGTCAGCCTCAGTCAGTGTCACTTGGTCATTCAGATATCAGATCAGATAGCCTTGTTTTGGAGGCTTTGAGTTTGCTAAGTTGCTACAACGTTCTAATGATACTGGAGGAGAGGTCAGTGTCCTCTCTCATTTTATAGTAATCATGTTGCTGAATCATAATTACTCGAGGCTTCGAGGTCTGGTTTGTTAGCATGCTATTTCTCTTTCTTTTTATGCGTTGTAGCTTCTATGATACTTAGTTTGGAACAAATGCAAAAATATTATCAGATATTTGATTCTAATGAAAAAATTATTAGTCTTTGTGACTTCATAATAACTGTATTCATTCATGTATCAAATCGGATTTTTCTCTCTATTGGGCCCATTGGTGGAGTCCGCCCTGGGGCCTTTGAAATCCCAGAGCCGGCCCTGCGCGCTGGGGCCTGCCGCCTCCAGCCTGGGCCCGCAGGACGCCCGAGGAGTTCTTTGGGGGTAAACCTGGGGATGGTTTTCGTACAACCGGGTGTATTGGTTCAGTTTAATCAAGTGGGCTTCTTTGGTTTGGTCGCTAATGGATTGTATCTGCTAACAGTTTGGTTGGGTCCAGTTTCATGTGAATAATAGGTGGGTGTGGTCAGGTATAGGCTTGAACCGTTCTATTTCCAACCAGGCTCAACCCGTGGTTCCAAACCGGTTCCTGAGATTGGTTCAAACTTCGTGGGTCTGCTCGACAACTCGCTCTTTCCCTGTTTCTGTAGCCGCCGCCGCCACCTCTCCCCGTCCCGGCGTTCCCGCCCACGCGACGCTGAGCCGCAGTGCCGCATCAAAGGAGAGAGTCGTCCAGCGGCGCCGGCGGCGTCGACGCCCTCGTGGGAGCAGCTGGAGATCATGCTCAGCTCGTGACTCGGAGGCGCGACAGCGGCCGCGCTCATGCACGACCCTCCGCACTGACAAGAACGGCCGGCGCCGGCGCCTGAGTTGCATCGCTTTGCTCGACCACTCCTCGCTCAACCACTCCTTTACAAGCTGTTCACAAAGGCAGAGAGATGGGAGCAGCACCAGGCCATTTGCCATGAACGTAGGAGGCAACATGGTATGGAACTGTTATTTACCCATTGGCTAAAACTATGGTTTCAGCCATCGGTTCAGTTTAGTTTAGGTCGAGTTAGGACGTGGTTCAGTTTGGTTTGGGTTTAAATAAAAATTAAAGAGGTTTAGTTAGGTTCGGTTTGCCCAAATTGATCATGCGGGTTCAGTTGAGGTTTAGTTCAGTTCCCCAACCGTTCTCAGATTTATTTGGGGGTGAGCTCCTCGCGCGGACACAAACGGTCGGAGCATGGGACGCCCTCCTCCCCTAATGCCATGGCGCTCCGACCAGCCGTCGTGCTCCAAGCCCCGGCCGCCTTCCTTCCAGACTCGCTGTCTACGCGCCATTCCCCACTGGATTCGTCGAGATCCGGCAGTTCTCGTCGTCGGCGGTGGCAGGCCACGGGTCGCCGGCAGTGGAAGGCTGCGGGTGTGGGGGCACTCGGGGTAGGGGTAGGCACGCCAGCGGGGTGGGCGGCGGCGGCCAGTGGCGTGCGGTGAGGCAGGGTGGGGCGTGGCAGGAGGCGGCGATGCGCTGGAGGTGTCGGGGAGGCAGGATGGAGCGGTTGCTTGTTTTTCTTTTCTTCTATTATCTCACACACAACGGTTCGGGTAACTAACATGAGGACTGCGGGTTGAATTGTCAAAAACTACAGGGACTCTTTTACAAAAGCGCCGCGACGGTGAACCCGAAGACTCAATCCGTGCTTTATTATAGGGAGAGATAAACAATATGTACAATGTGTCTTAAAAATGTAGACATGTGTTCAAAATATTAGACATCAAAATATTTATTAAAAATGTTAAAGATGTAACTAAAAACTGTTTCATATCTATAAAAAATGTTTCTAGTGTACATAAATTTGTTCATAAAATGTGGTGTAATATTCTTGAAAAATGGAGAAGTTTTTTACAAAAAATATTTGTTAGGTTCTTCACAAAAAATCCCATTTTGGGAAGTAGAAAAATGGAAAATGAATATGTCGGAATTTATCTTTTTCTTGACAGGTGGGTCAAAAAATTTTACACCCAAACATTTGGTCAATTGTAAATTAAATATAGCCTAGTATTTCAGAAACTTGATTTGGTCCAATTTTGCAACAATTATTTGGTAGGTTCTTCACAAAAAAATCTCATTTTAGGCACTAAAAATTTGAAAATGATTTTTTCGTCAAAAGAAAATGCAAACTTCCTTAGGCAACATTGTTTGCCATTCCAATAAGCACCCTTGTGCACAATATGAGAACATTTGAACAAATTATGCCATGAATGTGACCATAAGGTTGATCATTTGGCTTGAAAGCCATTGATCTCCACACGTGATAGCTCGTCTCTAAGATCACCTTTAAAATAGTTGACGTATTACAAGTTTATTATCTTTCTTGGGAACTTGGTCACATATAATGACACAATGCGAAGGTTTCGCAATTTTTTGAATTTTTTTGAATTTTTCAAGTCCGTTTCAAAATGCGGTCAAAACAGCGGGCATGGCCGTTCCTAGCTAGTGGTTGAATCTTGGAAAACTTTTGGTGTTTCTCTGATTACATAGATACTTTTCCAACTGAATTTGCAGAAATTTGTCTCTTTCTCCAGAGGTGGATAAAAACTTTGACACCCAACCATTTGGTCAATTGTGAATTAAATATGTCCTGATATTTTAAAAAATGTTTTGGTCCAATTTTGCAACAATTATTTGGTAGCTCTTTCACAAAAAAACCTCATTTGGGGCACTCAAAAAAAGGAAAATGATTTTTTGTCTAACGAAAATGAAAACTTCCTTAGGCAACATTGTTTGCCATTGCAATATGCACCCTTGTGCACAATATGAGATCATTGAACAAATTATGCTATGAATGTGGCTATAAGATTGATCATTTGGCTTGAAAGCCATTGATCTCCACACATGTTAGCTCATTTTTATAACACTTTTTTAAAATTTATTATTGTACTACAAGTTTATTGTTTTTCCTGGTAATTTGGCCATATATAATGACACAATGCGAAGGTTTTCCAATTTTTTTATTTTTTTGAATTGTTTATGTCCGTTTCAAAATGCGGTCAAAACGACGAGCATGACCGTTCCTAGCTAGTGGTTGAATCTTGGAAAACTTTTGGTGTTTCTCTGATTAAATAGATACTTTTGTACCTAAAAATGATTTTTAGAAAAAATAAAGAGGAAACTATGAGGCAGCTGCAGTTCAAATTTGACCCGCTTCTAACTGAATCGGCAGAAATTTGTCTTTTTCATGAGAGGTGGATCAAAACTTTTGACACCCAACCATTTGCTCAATTATGCATTCAATATGTTCTGATATTTTAGAAAATTGATTTTTTCCAATTTTGCAATAATTATTTGGTAGGTCCTTCACAAAAAACCTCATTTTGGGCACTCGAAAAATGGAAAATAATTTTTTCATCCAAAGAAAATGAAAACTTCCGTAAGAAACATTGTTTGCCATTCCAATATGAACCCTTGTGCACAATATGAGATCATTTGATCATTTGGCTTGAAAGCCATTGTTCTCCACACATAATAGCTCGTTTCTAAGAACACTTTTTAAAATTATTGTATTACAAGTTTATTATTTTTCCTGGTAACTTGGCCACATATAATGACACAATGAGAAGGTTTTCCAATTTTCCAATTGTTTTTGAATTTTTCATGCTCGTTTCAAAATGCGATCAAAACTGCGGGAATGACCGTTCATAGCTAGGTTGAATCTTGGAAAACTTTTGGCATTTCTCTGATTAAATAAATACTTTTGTACCTAAAATGATTTTTGGGAAAAATAAAGAGCAAACTATTAGGTAGCTGCAGTTCGAATCTGACCCGCTTCCAATTAAATCGGTAGAAATTTGTCTTTTTCACGAGAGGTGGATCGACATCTTTTGACATGCAACCATTTGGTCAATTATACATAAAATATGGTCTAATATTTTGTAAAAATGACACAGTACAATTTTGCAATAAATATATGGCAGATTCTTAAAAATACCATTTTAGGCACTCAAAAAATAGAAAATGGCTCTTTGTGCAATGAAAATGAAACCCCCCAAATCGACATTGTTTGTCATCCCAGGATACACACATGTGCACAATATTGATTCATAACTATGAATAGTTAATATGTTGAAGTTTGCCCTGAATAAGAGGATAAAAACTATAGAAAAACAAAAGAAAAATATATTAAATAACCTTAACTCTGATTGGTGGAATCAGCTATGGCATGGATCAATGACATGGTGGAGATCCGTCCATCCATACAGCCATCCACCGTCCATCCAACCCACTGCAGCCCCTCCTCGATCTCTCGCTGATCCAACCCTAACTGCCGTTCTCCCATATCCAACCCTAGCACCTCTCCACCTCCCCGCCGCCTCCATTCTTCCAGACGTCGCAGTGCCCTCCTCCAAATCTCTCATCCTCCCTCTCAATCTCCTCCTCCCACTACAGGAATCAGCTACTTTGCCATCTGCCACAACAGACGGCAAAGGCAAGGATGGCGGACGGCAAAGGCCTTTGTCATCTGCCATGGACGGCAAAAGGCTCCGACAAAGATAGGATCGGTAAAGAGCTTCTTTGCCGTCTGCTTTTTGAAGCGGACGGCAAAGGGGTCTTTGCCATCAGCAGCTGACGGCAAAGAAAGCCGACGGCAATAAATACGCAGTTAGTCCGTTAGGTGACTAACAACAGTCTTTGTCGTCCGCCGCTGACGGCAAAAAGCATCAGGCCTTTGCCGTCCGCTGAATGATGTCAGCTGGACGTCACTGCCCACCAAGGCTTTGCCGTCCGCCACTGTAGGCAAATGTGGTCATCCTTTGCCGTCTGCCACTGTAGGCAAAGGCTTTGCCGTGCGCCGCTGTAGGCAAACTGACCAAATGGGTCAGCTCCCAGGGAGCACAGGTGGCCGCTGCGTGGCTTCTTTGCCGTCCGCGAAGGACGGTAAAGGGGCCTTTGCCATCAGTGGCCGACGGCAAAGCTCCTGCATTGCCTCTTTTTTCTGTTTTTTAAATCCAACAATTTTCACAGCAAATATATATGACATATATATAAATTTCACAGGGCTATTTAACAGCAAACATATGACATATCCAGCACACAAGTTTCATCGTACATACATATATAGTTCCATCCATTCATACATAGCAAGTTGCACATACACATTGTTCCATCCATACATATTACAATGCAAAGTTTCATCAAGATAGCAAGTTCCATCATATCAAGCTAGAAGAATACTAGAAGAGAATGAAAGAAAAAACAAGCACTTCATCATAGCAAGCTAACTTTCATGAAGTGAATAAAATCTGCAAAATGGCAAATAAGAAAGTTAGAAAAAGGTGACTAGAAGAAGAAGTATATGTCATTTATGAGCTAACTTAGGTGAAATGGACAACTTAGGTGAAATGGATCATTTATGAGCTAACTTAGTTGAAATGGATCGTTTATGAGCTAACTAAGGTGAAATGGATCATTTATGAGCTAACTTAGCTAAAATGGATCGTTTATGAGCTAACTAAGGTGAAATGGATCATTTATGAGCTAACTTAGGTGAAATGGATCGTTTATGAGCTAACTTAGGTGAAATGGATCATTTATGAGCTAATTTAGGTGAAATGGATCGTTTTTGAGCTAACTTAGGTGAAATAGATCATTTATGAGCTAACCTAGGTGAAATGGATTGTTTATGAGCTAACTTAGGTATAATGCATCATTTTAGAGCTAACCTAGGTAAGATGGGTCATTTTGGAGCTAACCTAGGTAAAATGGATCATTTCGAGCTAACTTAGGTGAAATGGATCGTTTATGAGCTAACCTAGGTGAAATGGATCGTTTATGAGCTAACCTAGGTATAATGCATCATTTTAGAGCTAACCTAGGTAAGATGGGTCATTTTGGAGCTAACCTACGTAAAATGGATCACTTGTGAGCTAACTTAGGTGAAATGGATTGTTTATGAGCTAACCTAGGTGAAATGGATCGTTTATGAGCTAACTTTGGTAAAATGCATCATTTTAGAGCTAACCTAGGTAAGATGGATCATTTTGGAGCTAACCTAGGTAAAATGGGTCATTTTAGAGCTAAAGTAGGTAAAATTGATCATTTTGGAGCTAATCTAGGTAAAATGGGTCATTTTAGAGCTAAAGTAGGTAAAATGGATCGTTTATGTGCTAACTAAGGTAAAATTGGTCATTTTAGAGCTAACTTAGGTAAAATGGATCGTTTATGAGCTAACTAAGCTAATTATGCCATTTTTGACATAAGTAAGCTAAGTACATGTCATTATTGAGCAAACCTAGTAAACTAAGCATATTAGAGCTAACTTAGGTCATTTTGGAGGAAGCAAAGCTAAGTATAGATCGTTTTAGAGCTAACTAAGATAAAATGGATGGTTTTGGAGGTCAGTAAGCTTATTAAGTCATTTTGGAGGAAAAGAAGCTAACTCTAGGTCATTATAGTAAGCATATTGGAGGAAATAAAGCTAAGTCTAGGTCTTTATGCATTTTTAAGCAAAACACTAGAGAAACTTACCGTGATCATGGAGGTGTAGGACCGACTGGCTTGTGCCGGTAGCTGGAGAAGGATCGTGCGATGCTTGTCTGGAGTTACGCTGCACCAAAGATCATTTCCAATGTCTCATTAGCATGATGACACTCAAATGTTAAGACTAGCAAGTAATGTCCATTCAAATTAAACTCACCGTGGTCCCAGGAGCAATCGGTGGCATCAGTGGAGCGGTCTGACCAGACTTCTCGCACACAGACTGCACATTTGGTTTTGACGACTCAGTCATACTAGTTAGTAACAAGACAAACACTACATGAATGTTTTGGCTAATCTGCAGAAGAAACTTACCACAAGGAGCTCGTACATGGCCCTTGCGTGCATGTCATTCTGTGCCCTCTCCTCCTCCAACATCTTTGTCGTCCTCTCTTCCAACTCCCCTTGCCTCTCCGCCGCCTCCGCCAGAAGTTTCTCCATTCTATCTCTCTCACTATGTATAGTAGCCTGCAACACCACTCCTCGTTACCATTTGTAATCATTGATGGAAGCGCACACAATGTAATGGAGAAAGATATAGCTGAGTACGTATAACTAACCTTGAAGGCGAGTTGGACGGGCCTCTCATGAGGCCTTATCTCAGGAGTGGAGCTCGACTGGCGCGCCTTGATCTCCGGGAGAGTGCTAGGACAACGGATAAGTCCATCTCCAATGGTTACGAGCAATGGGACCTCCCGTCACCAAATATCATCACCAGCTCTGGATCAATGGGACCCTTGCTCGAGTTAAAGTCCTCCCCTTTCCTCGCCTTCCCCTGATCTTTATATTTCACGAGCTTGTCGTGGGAGGAGATGTTGGTGAAGTTGTTTGGATCATCAAGGTCAGATTGAGAGAATGCCTTGACTTTCTTGTAAGAGGCAGTGTGGGCCATGGCATACAGGTCGTACACCTCTGGCACCTTATCCGCCTTATTGTAGCATGCCTGAAAGAGAGAAACAAAATAAATTAGTAATTAAAGGGCTCAAGCTAGCATGATGAATGAATTGCATGAATCAGGAAGCAAACCACATACCCAGTTCCGCCCGAACTGATATAAGTTGGAGCTGCGTTGGTGGTGTGGCACACCTTCCATTTGGGCATGTTTGTCCTTGGCCTCGTTGTCGAGGGCTAGCCATTCTTTTGAGCACCACTCATTGACCAACACCTCCCAACAATCCATCCGATCCGCACACCATCTCTGAGGCGCCTAAGTTAGCAAATAGAAACTTGAGCGCTACGGCTATGAATTACTAAATGAAGGAAGTAAGTACAAGGCCTTAAGAATTACCTTCATGTACTACTCCTTACTCAGGAACTTCTCGTGGCACGCCGGCTTGGTCTTCTTGATACCACGCAAGGCGTGGTAGTCTCGAGCAGCCTACACCCGAGCCTCGCGCCGTAAGTTCTGTAGTAGGCGCTTGCAGACGTTATCGATAACATTTGCCGCGTCCTCCTCGTATCCCTCCTCACACCTGTAGAATGCCTGCAATCAAATGAGATAATATTGATTAGTACAATTAATAACTAGCTAGTTGAAGATTTTTAATTTTGTAAAGGAGAAATTACCCAGAACTTTCTCATCACCACGTCTGCCCTCGTCTTGCACAAGACACCGTCGATAATCTCACCCAGCGGGGCCGGGGCAGCCAAGTAGTGCTCCCAGCTCAATCCAAGCTCTGGAAGCCGGCCCTCACCAGGAAACATGACAAACCCCAGGAAATCTTGCCGACAAAGAACTCCAAGGACGGAGTTGGGCCGGCGGACACTATGATGGTGGTCCCAACCCCTGCAGCCTGACAAGGCCAACGCATAGATATTTGAAGAAACGTGAATGCAGAAGGTACAAAAAGATTAAATGCACTTACCTCTCCCCATCAAGGAAAATCAATCACCTCTCCTCATGGGTCGCCGACACGTACGGGAGCCGTGTACAACCACGCTGGTAGACGGTGCCCCCTCCTCGTCAATATCAGTCAGCTCCCCGCCATCATCAGCATGGCCACTCGGGCCTTAGGTTGATCCGGCTAGGTACCCCATCCAGACGTGTGCTCCTCCAGGCTCTCGTGGGCCGAAGGCCCGTGGACCAGAGGCTCGTGGACCAGAGTCTGTGTAGCCTCCTCCTCAGACGAGTCCACCCTAGCAGTCACGTGCTCGGGTGAAACAACTAGGGGTGGCAGCGAGGAAGGCGCCCTAGCAGTCACCCTACTTCCTCTCCCGTGACCACGTGCTCCAACTCCTCTCTTCTTCCCTCCCTTACCTCGTCCCCTGCTGGGCACCACGCTCAACGAAGAAGGGCCCGGCGGTGTTGCCATACTGTCCAGCAACGCTCAACGGAGAGGTGCGTGTGGAACGGAAGACCTCCCACCACGCGCTGACGAAGAAGGGGCCTCGGAGCGCTCCCGACCAGCGCCCACCATATTTCAACACCTACCTTGACAATAAAAAAATTAGTACAACATAAAAAAATACCAACATGAATAATAATATGTATATCACCTAAGTGTATCATCATCAAGTACAACATAAAAAAATTGAATACCTGACTAGAACTACTAATAATCTCGATCACTATCATCAATAAATGCGTAATCATCATCATCACAATCATCAATGACGTGCTCATAGGGTTCAGTGGCATCAACATGTGGAAGGCCACCTTGACGTAATCGGTCAAGCATTGACAGGTCATCCGCAGCAGTAACCTCTTCTTGTTCCGGCTCTTCTTGTTCCTCCTCTGGGGTGATGTCGGATTCACTGTCGCTGTCTACTTCAATGTTTTGGGGTGAAGTATAGCGGTTCTTGAAATGCTTTTTGGAAAGACGTGTCTCTTGGAAGAATTCTCCTTCATATGAGTTTGGGTTAATGTGAGGTTCATAATCCTCTTCCTTTAGGGGAGATAGTCTAGCACGTGGCGGCACTTCATAAACGACATCCCAACCTTTCAGATTTGGATTAGTTTGGCAGGCCCACGGTAGATAGAATACTTGGGTCGCCTGTTGAGCCGTAATATAGACATCAGGAACATCTAAATGGGTGCTTTGTTTTATTTCAACTAGCCCTATATGTTCATGAGTCCTTCTAGTCTCCTTCGGCTGAAACCAATAACATTTGAAGACTACAACATTCGGTGGGTTTTCACCATAGAATAGAAGTTCATAAATTGCTTCAACTCTCCCATAATACTTGGTACCTCCTTCACCGATAGCAGATACACAACAATTTGTAGACTTTCGGTCGGCCATAGATAGCTCTTTGCCATAGTTACGAAAGCGATACCCATTGATGTCATATTTGTCAAATGAACGGACCTTATAGTCAAAACCATTAGCGACTTGTCTCAGTTCGGCGTCTATAGACTCTGAATTAGCCTACAAGTTTAATACGAAAGGATTGTTGCATTACGCACAAATTAGCGAATGAAATGAAATTGTCTAATAGAAATTACCGTTTGTTTGAACCAAGAGATGAAACCGGGATAGCCGCCTCCTTGCTTTGCGAGAAGCTCATACTCTTCAACGGAATCCTTTTGGATCACCGCTCCATACGAGAATATGGCGACGTATCGACTGTATGAAATATCCAGGAATAAGAGCAGTTAAAAGGAAATAGAAGTTGCGAAACAATGTACCGAGAACTTACTCGATGTACGGCGCACTTCTATCACGTTGTTGAAGATATACAACGAAATGGTCCACCATTCTTCGTTATCCAAAGATACTGGTTTCAAACCACTGGCTGGTGTGAGATTCCCTTTGAATAGGCTGAGGTTGCATCCACCCTTTTTAGGGTCGTCAGCATTGTACCGAGGCTTTGAATTAGGCAAATGACGATTTTTGGCTTCGTAGTGTGCTGTCACGAAGTTTGTCGCCTCCTCAGTAATGAATGCCTCAGCTATCGATGCTTCAATTCTACGTTTATTTTTACATTTTCTCGAAGCGTCTTCTGCATCCTCTTAGTTGGGTTGCACCAACGATTTTGCACGGGCCCCGCCAATCTTGCCTCGGTCGGGAGATGCAAAATCAAATGTTGCATTGGATTAAAGAAGCCCGGTGGAAAGGTCTTCTCTAACTTGTGGATCAACTCCGGTGCCAACTCTTCCATTTCTTCTAGCACGCCAGGTGATAGTTCTTTCATGCAAAGAACACGGAAGAAATAGCTGAGTTCTGCCAGTACTAGCCATTCATCCTCAGGGATGAAGCCACGCAACATCACCGGCATTACCCGCTCAATCCATATGTGCCAATCATGACTCTTGAGACCAAATATCTTCAATTTATCAAGACTCGTTCCCCTCTTTAGATTCGCTGCATATCCATCGGGGAACATCAACTGCATTTTCACCCACAAGATAATTTCCCTCATAGCTGGCCTTCCAAGATTGAACCATGCCTTTGGCTTCATCCAGTTCTGCTTTCATTTTGGTTCTTTCATGTTTTGTAACGGCCTATCACATAGCGCCTCCAGATCAACTCTAGCCTTAGTATTATCCTTTGACTTCCCATCTATGCCGAACAATGTACCAAAAAGTTCCTCGGCGATATTCTTCTCAGTGTGCATCACGTCGATGTTGTGTGGGCAAAGGAGGTCTTTGAAGTAAGGCAGATCCCATAAGCATGCCTTGTGTGTCCAGGCGTGCTTAGAATTATACCCCTTGAAGTACCCTGGACGCTCTGGATCTGCCTCGAGAGTGTTTAGCTGATCCAAGGTCTGTTGGCCTGTCAACGTAGGTGGTGCAGAGTTTTTGACAACTCTAGCTCTGATGAAGTTCTTCTTGTCTTTTCTGAACTTATGGAGAGGATCCAGGAACTGTCTATGCATGTCGAAGCAAGAAAACTTGCAACCGGCCTGAAGCCAACAAAAATCAAGAGCTCCCTTGCATGTGGGGCATGGGAACCTTCCATGCACACACCAGCCAACGAATAGCGCATACGCCGGCTAGTCATGCGTCGAGTACATGTACCAGACACGCATTATGAAGTTTCGTTTGCTATAGGCGCCGTATGTCTTGAACCCATTATCCCAGGCTCCTTGCAATTTGTCCTTAAGCAGCTGCATGTACACATTCATATTTTCCCCCGGATAGTTGGGCCCTGGAATTATCAACGTCAGGAAAATGCTCTTTCTTTGCATAATCTGTCCGGGGGGGGGGGGGGGCGGAGATTGAGTGGAAAGAAAAATACGGGCCAACAACTGTATTGGTCTGCCATCAGACCAAACACTGAACCCATCCATGCTGATGTCGACTCGAGGATGCCTCGGATCTGCCGCTTTGTCAGCATGTAATTCATCAAACTTTTTCCACGCAACACCATCCGATGTGTGTACCATCATCAGATTCCCATCCGCATCTAGTTCGGTTCTTTTGCCCGTTTTGTGCCATGTCATCTGTCTGGCCGTCTCTTTGACCGTGAAAAGACATTGAAGTCTCGGTACGATTGGCATATACCGAAGAACAATAATGGGGATTTTTGTCTGCGTCTTCTCACCCATACCGTTGTCTACCACAACATACCTGGAAGACTTGCAAATGGGACAATAGTTCAAGTCCGCATAGTCAAGCCTAAATAAGGCACATCCTTTCTCACAGGCATGTATCTTCTCATAGGGCATCTTCAGTGCATGGGGGATTTTGTCCGACTGGTACAGGTTTGCAAGCATTACATGGCCTTTGGGTAGAAAGCGTCCAAATACTGTCATCATTGCGTCGTAGCATTCTCTGCCCAAGTTGAACTGAGCCTTCAGAGCCATTACTTGTGAGATGGCATCCAACTGTCAAAGCTCAGTGTGCTCATGGAGCGGACGTTTTGAAGACTCCAACATTTTATTGAAGTCCTTTGCAGATTCCTCCATCTCCTCGTCCGAATCCCAAGCATCATCCAAGTCTTGTACCATGTTTTCCATCCCGGTACCATGCTCGTCGGTGCCATGACGATCCACCTCAGCTCGGTCACGTAGGGCAGACTCACCATGAAATGTCCACACCGTATAATCGGGCGTGAAACCACTCTTCTGCAGGTGTTTGCCCATTTCAGCCTCTGTCCTCTTTTCCCATTTGTCGCACCGGAAACAGGGGCACCAGGTTTTCCTCTGGCCATTTGCAAATGCGGCTTGCACAAACCCCTTGGTTTTTGTGAACCATTCAGTGCTCCATTTGTTCTGACCGGTGTACATCCATGCACGATCACTCATCTTGACTTCCAGAGCTACTGGACACACAACACACACACACACACACACACACACACACACACACATATATTCATCACCCAGGGTGCAGAATAAATTATTCTTCATCTGAGGTAATATTACGATCATTTCATAAATAAATTATGTTTCAAATACAAATAGTTACAGTCATATTGATTCACTGCGTAA